>JANUHK010000529.1:0-11164 GCA_026319125.1 Colletotrichum noveboracense | reverse complement strand
TCTTCGGCTTCGCCGGAGCAGTTACCGAGATCCGGCTCCGTCGGACCCACTATTCTGCCGCAGTACGCCGCCTAACCCGGCCTGCTTCACCGCTGTTAGGTGCCTACCCTTGTAAAGTCCTTTCTTCCTTCTTCAGCTTAGAATAGTCAATCGACGGCACCTCTACGTTGAAAAAGCCTAGGGGCCAGCCCCTTACAGTATGTAACCTTCCATAGTAGCTCATAAATGCTCGATCGCTGGCCTACCGGCCTATCGTTATGGTGATGTCCTATGGACTTGACGTGACACATCAAGTTTCGTGTAATCGGGTGTGATTATTGAACAACCTTTGAAGTAATATCATCCGCGACTTAAGCGAGTCGTGGGCGTCCTACGATCCCGCATAGTGTGACCAAGCGTATTGAGTGAGCGTCCAGTATTTTTTGTGTAGCCCAGCTGGGCCACGCGCAATCTTCAGAATTGCTGCAATTGAGTACTTATCATAGCCGTATTCGCAGTTTCGAAAGCTTAGTAGGAAACTTCTTTCCTCCAGTCTCACCTATTGCACAAACATGCCCTTTACCCAGCACCGCCGTTCGATATCTGTGACGAACTTCTGGAGTGATCTAGGATGTTTCATAGACGAGGCGGCTGTTTTGTCGGCTTTCGAATTGTGTTTTGAACAGCGTCACCATCGAGCATCGCGAGAAGCTCAGCGGTCACTAATAACGTCACAGCCTGCAGAAAGAGGTAACAGTCTCACTCTGTACCGCAACACAGACGTTACTGTAGTCATGAGACCAAAGTGCAAGCGGCATGAGGGTTGACATGATTTGGCCGTATTCTTGACAAATTCTAACATGAATATATAAGAGCTGAAATTCTCGTCCATCGTCACTGCCTTTCATGTAATTCAGAGACCAGCCTTCTCAGTTTACCTTACTCATCCCAAACCACCTTCGGTTCCAATCACCAAATGAAGCAAATTGCTTTTATCATGATATTCTGTGGTGTTGGTTCCGCAGCACCTGCAAACGAGCAGCGTCAAGCTTCAACATTCTACAAAATTGACGACTTCTATGCTGGGTCAGGGCCGAAATCTTCATCTACAAGCTACAGCTTCGACGTCGGCATCGTTACCGAAAGCGGCGCCATGATCAACCAAGCATCCTGCAGGTCCAGCAGTGGCGACAACTACCACAGCCCTTCGATTCCGCCAACTTGGACGGGATGGTGCACCGATAGCTACTACAACTTCACTTTTGTCTCGGGCAGAGATCACAACTCGCATGGATACCACCTAAACCTCACGGATTCACTCGGCGGGCGCGGAACTCAGTTCTATCCGCGGTCTCTGGTCTATCGCGTGCAGAACAATGCGAACCCCGACGACGCCGACCCCGACGACGCCGACCCCTTTCCTAACTATGCGCTCCGCGCCACAAATACGAGTTATGCCCCACGATGCATGCACTCTGCTGCGTCATCTTAGGCTGTGAAATCACAGAATGACCTGAGAGTGGCGAGACACGGTGGAAAGCCTAGTGGAAAGCCTCGGCCTTAGGAGTGCTTTTTCCTTCCTTGTTTCGTTTTTGCCCTTTTTCTTTTTGACCAGAGGTTGCGATTGGAGCTCGAAAATACTATTTGTGGGAAACAATAAGTCGCGGTCTTGGATCCGGCTGTATCAGTGATACCTTCGGCTTACATGTATTACGTCTGTAAGCTACAATTAGACCGTGGCCAGGAGGAGTGGAATCCACCATTGAATAGTTTCGTCAGACACAAAAGAGTATGTTATGAATTTGTCATAAGAGACATTCCATGAAAGCTTCCCCTTCGCGAAGCCAATGACAAACAAAGATAACCAGATCTTACAAATTACTATCTACCCTCTAGAAGGCCATATGTACAGGTATTGTCAATATGATACATGGCATACCACACTCCAGCTCGATCTATATCCACGGTCATGACATTTGCTTCAACATGTGCCTTAGAAGACTTAAGCATCGGTCAGGACGACGTAGAAGCCAAGAGGGCAGCCGTCGTTGCTCTGTTGGAAAGAGAAGACGGTATCGGGAGAGCAAAGGCTGCCAGAGACAGTAACAGTGCCGGAAACGTTGGCGGGAATGCCACAAGGGGCGCTGTTGACGATCTGAGATTATGATGTTAGCTTATGAACTATGTCGGACGACGGTGCAGGACTTACGTAGCTGTGACCGGGAGTCATGGTGGGGGGAGGGTTGGGAGGGCTCGGGCCAGGCGCAGGCTGCTTGTTGTAGGAAGTGACTCCGGCCACGGCACCGGCGCCGATGGCGTATCCAGTGAACTGGAATGTACCCGGGCCGTGGAAGAGGTACTTTCCGAGAGCCTGCTGGTCATATGAGGGAAAGTCGAAGACGAGGTTGCAGACCTTGCCCTGGGTCTGAGCAACAGGCAAGTCGAGGTTGAAGACGGTGCAGACGTCGTTGGGGGTCACAATCGCCATCTTGGTGGCGGGGAAGGCAACGCTGGGCAGGTTCTTGGAGATGGGAACCAGCAGGCTGGTGTTCACGTAGGACTTGCCGAGGGTGCCATCGGGCTGGGCGGTGTTGGTCGGGCAAGTCTTGCCTCTCTTGCTTCCGTAGCTGTCAGCGCTGGGGGCAGCAGCCGCAGAGAGGGCGAAGGCCAGGGCGGTGGTGATGGTAGAAGTCTTCATGTTGAAGTTGGGGTTGAGCTGCCGGGCTAGAATAAGAGCCTTGAGACCTGAGGCTGATGTATGAATATGTAAGATCGGAGAAGAGAAGTTGAAGAAGTGTGTTGCTGTAGATGAGATTGGAGACGAGTAGGAGGTTCCTGTCTCTTTATATATAGTTGTTGTTGTGAGGTTCTATTGCAGCCTAGATGTGCAGCTCAGATGCGGCCTCGGATTATAGCTACTGCAGCTTATTGCCGAACAGGATGGCAGATTCTCTTGCGGCTGAAAGAGTTGCGTGTTGAGCTTTCTCCGGAGGACGCATCGCTTTGAATAAAAAGGCTCCCAACCCCACGGTAACGGTTGCTGTGTCCCAGCGTTGACGCGGCAGATGACTTCGTTCTAGAGCGAAGGAGCAGCGCTCCGACTACGCAAACTGGTTAAACGAAAAATATTAGTCCATGCACGTTGGTGGTAGTTGCCGCGCTCTGGCAATTTCGGGGAAGTTTTCGCTCGATGCGGTCAGATTTTAGACCTGGGGTCGCGGGTCTTCGCCCTAGCCCGCAAAATCAAGCGCCGGCCGGCATATTCAGCTTGATGTCAGCTCGACGACCAAGCGCGAAAAACGTGGCGCACAACGGTGCCAATAGTCAGGCACCAGACCAGAGGCAAAAAAGAAAAATGGCGCGGAGATCCTCGTATGCCAACGCTGTGACTCGGAGCCGATTGCCGGTTGGTTTTGGTCACCTCTCGGCCTGCGCAGTTACAAACTCAACAAGTGTTGATAATGCGAGGGCGAAGGGAGCCTGATGAGAATCAATAGCCGCAACGGACTACCCCAACTCTTGGTTGCATATATTGCTTCAAGGATGAGTTTGTGAGCAATTCGTACCCTTGCTGCATTTTCTTGACGTTGACGAATCCCATCCTACGTTCCTGCGTCCCCGGCGCGGGGATTTCAATGTTGTGTAGCATAGACGCAACGCAGATGTAGGTAAGCGGCTTATGTGAGCTGCAAGCTACCTAAAGAAATACGAAGTATCTCTCATCTTCACTAAGATGGCTTGCCGTTGGTCTCGGTGAGTAAGATGCGCGAAACCGTTGCGAATCGCTACATGTTACTGTTTGGTTGGTTGGCAGTCTAAATGTTGGTGCCGATCAACTGCAGTGCTGATCGTAATCCAGGGATTTAGACATCCATAGATGCCTTTGACGTCCGGCACTATGCTCTCTAGCGCCGCTTATCATTCAGGGGTCGCGAATCGCGATGAACCAGGCGGACTACAAAGAAAGACGCTTTTCACAGCCAATCGGGTCAACAGATTTCACCACGCTAAATCTCAGTTCAGGTGAACTGAGGGGATGTCTTAGTAGACATCTAATTAACACTGACGCGGGTGCTTTTTGCAGTGATGCCACCTTGGCGCTAATTCTCTCACTGGCACTTAAGAATCTGATTGAGCATCCCCAGAAAAAGCGCCTGCAATGACGGATACTTGCTTCAATTTGGTATACGATACATACATCCGCGGATGGTTTCAGTGCTACGGGTGCGTTGAACAAGACTGGATGACTTCAACTGGCTGATGCCGGCCGCTCGGTCCGTCAAATCAGTGTCGCCCACGGCGACCAAGGACCCACTCGGCTTCCGGGAAGAGTCGAGGGCCCGGGCAGTACGGCGGAGAGTATCTCGACAAATTCTATCAACCAACACGAAGAACTGTGAATTCTGAATTTAGAATCAAGGTTTAGCGTAAGTAATTTTTCACAAGACAACCCTCCAAACATCGATGGCTAAGGTATCCTCACAGGCCTCGCAACATCAAGCTGAGGTCTGCACCACCCTCGATCTTCCCAACACTGGCTTTGAGCTCCTCCACATCCCAGTTGGCGAAGACAAATTTCCCATTCAGGAAAGCCGCTTCTTGGCTGGCGGCCCAGACGAGAAAGTCTGAGGGAAGAGAGACTTAAACGTGTCAGCGGCGTGAAGCTCTTTCAAATCAGTCGGCACGCACTGTCGTCATACGGAAATCTGAGTCCTGCCTTCTCAAGCTCTTCAGCCATCGGAGTCTGGATTAGACCTGGGTGCACCGAAATGACTCGCAACTTGTTCTTGTTCTCTGAAGCCAAGTACTCTGCTAGCTTCAAGGAGGACATCTTGCTTGCCACATACCCGCCCATGCCCGGTAGCGGAGGCATGATGCTTCCGGCAGTGTTGAGGACGATAAGGACCGGTTGAGACGCGCCCTCTTGACCCGACGTGGTAACAGCCAACATAGCTTGAGCCAAGGTCAGGAAGCCTTTAATGTTTACTTCGAATGCCCTTCAGAGGTCGTCGAGGGGCACTGTTGCCAGAGGGCCAAGGGGCGGGAGGGCTCCAGCTGCGTGTATGACGATATCGATGCGTCCGAACTTAGAGACTATCTGGTTCAGCGTAGACTTCACACCCTGTTCGTCGCAGACATCAACAGCAAAGCAGGCTGTCTCCGTATCGAGGCCTTTCTCATGAATGGACTATGCAACCTGCTCAAGTAACTCCACTCGGCGACCGAGGAGAATCAAAGCTTTTGCTCCGGCTGTAGCGAAGGAGAAAGAAGCGGCGTTTCCAATTCCAGACCCGGCTCCAGTTATGAGGACGACTTTGCCGGCGGCGGAGATCGAGGGGTTCGTAGCAGAAATTGCCTCGTAGCTTGCATTGTGGGTAGTCGGGGTATAAGACATGTTGAGTTTTGGCACTGTTTAACGATGGCAAGCGTGATGTGATGTGATTGGAATGATTATTCCAACTCCTTGAGAGACAGTAGAAGGACATTTATAGGGAAAAAAGAAAAGCAAGGCCTAGCAAACTTCTGGTTTGCACGCAAAGCCATTAATTCCGTGAGTGGGTGACATTTGATTTCCAGCTCATGGAAGGCTCAATGTGGGCGAAAAGTTTCTTCATTTCAGATTGAAATTGGTTGTGGTCATAACCGCGCGGTAAGTAATTGACATTCAGTGTATTTTCAATGGTTTTCTGAGGTCCGTACAGACGAGCACTGACGCTGATTTGCATTCGGCGAAGGTTCACGGACTTAGTGTTTCCTAGTACGGAATGCCTTGAAAGAGTAGGAGTAATATCCGTTTCTATTCATTGGGGATCACTGAACCCATTACACCGACCGATAACGCCAAATCTTCCCAGTTTTGAGTAGTCCGCACTCAGATCATTCACAGAACCTGGTTCTTTAGATTATCAATGGTTGATAAAAGAACTTAGGTCTTTTCTATAATTCGGAGAAGTGCTCCGTGATGGCCCAAGGTAAATAAAGCACGTAAAGAATCGTGAAGTATGGTCTCTTCTGATTCTGCTGAGAGTTTGTACGACAAGAGATTGACACCATTGCGGACGTGGATAGTAACTCACTTGGGGCGCAAAAAGTTAACATAGCGGAATTCGTTTTCTAGCCAGAGGGCTTCTGACATGAAACTATTAAAGATTGAGATAGCCGAAATACCAATTAAAAATAGACGTCACCCTGTTACATTCGACTACTATATTTTAACATATTCCCTTGAATATATTGTTGTGTTTGATGGGCCTACATACATAACTGCTAGACGCCCTTTGCCTAGCAAATGGGGAAGTCACACATGCGCACACACGCACATACGCACACACACATCGGACTACTATGTAGCTGGAATGATGCAGGAGAGGCATCAGACATCATCCCTATAACCAGAATCAGGAGCGAAAAAGACATGAACCTGTAAGGACCGATAACATGAAAAATTTAGGATTATGAAATTATTTGCTGATGCGACGTACACTTGGCTAGTTACTATGTATAACCTACTGCTGTCCGTGAAGGTCAACGTTGTCATATAGATCGGCGTAGTGCTACTATTCTTCTTCCCTTCTAATTTTCTTTTCACAGATTGCCGCCTGTGGGCGCACCTCTTTGACTGCCGTATGACTCTGACGGGGCAGTATGCGAGGGCCAGGACTACTACTTTTTCGAAGAATACTAAGTGCTTAGATATTGTCACAGAATCTAAATTTTGATACCTTCCTTACCCGTTTATAAGATAGGTGCGGCACGCTAGGTAATATATTTTGCCGTGAAAATCATACGGTACCTTAGTCGGTGAGGTGCGCCCACAGGCGGGACTCTGCAAAGGACAAATAAGAAGGGAAAGAGAAAAGTCGGCCTAATTTTAGGCCGAGCTAAATCATCTGACTACATGCAGCCTGATTTTGATGGAGTCTGCCAACGTGGTCCCTTGTGAACCAAAGATGAGCGCGGGGTAATCTCCTCTTCTGCTCATCGCCCTGCTTCCACTCCTTTCTCACTCCTCAATAGCCTCACATTGACGTTGTGGAGATGCCGCGGAGGGCCTTGCAACCCGAGCAGTACACAGTCGGGTGGGTTTGTGCTCTGCCAGTCGAGCTCGCCGCAGCGCAGGAGCTTCTAGACGAACTTCATGACCGTTTGGATGCCGCACGTACATCAGCTTACGTTCTAGGCCGCGTTGGCAGACACAACATCGTTCTTGCAAGCCTACCTGCAGGTCAAACGGGCACCAACTCAGCGGCAGCGGTCGCAATCGGGATACAAAGGGACTTCCCTTCAATCCACTTTGGATTGATGGTAGGAATCGGAGGCGGGGTGCCAAACGCAGATAACGACATCCGCCTTGGGGATGTTGTGGTGAGCCAGCCACAAAGTACGCATGGCGGAGTCATTCAATACGATTCTGGCAAGTCGAGACCAGAGAAATTCGAACGAACCGGCTTTCTAATGCACCGCCAAAGGTTTTGCTGATCGCCGTCGCAAAGCTGCGCGCCCAGCAATTCAGATCTCAGGAACTTCTCTCTCGACACAGGTCTCGCCTCAAACGCTTGCCTCATTTCGCTCGGGAGTCCGCAGGGCAAGACCTCCTGTATGAGCCAGCTTACCATCACGTTGGGGGTTCTACCTGTGATAACTGCGATAACTGCTCGAATGAATATTTAGTAAAGCGACCAGCGCGAAAAAGCCAGGGGACAATAGTTCACTATGGCACGATAGCATCAGGCAACCAAGTGATGAGAGATGGTATGTCGAGGGATAGGTTGAGCTCAGAGCTAGGTGGGGTCCTCTGTTTTGAAATGGAAGCCGCCGGTCTCATGAACACTTTTCCGTGTCTCGTCATTCGGGGAATTTGTGATTATGCCGATTTACACAAGGACAAGAGATGGCAGCCGCATGCAGCCATAGTAGCGGCAGCATATGCAAAAGAGCTCCTGTCTCTGGTGCACGCTCCTGAAACAACACTTCGCGAAATTTACGGTGGGTCAAAATCAGACTTATTACTCTTACGTGGTCAATGATGAATTTTTATGCTTACGTCCATTTTCTTTCTAGATACCAATCAAGCAAAGGCGGTGAAACACGTACTGGACGTCAATTGCAAAAACGGTAGGCCATCAATCGTACGAACGAGTACACACGTACATTACTCATTCCTCGACAGTACGTGTATCTTTAGATTTCACCCAGATGCATCACCGCCGCCTTGTTATCAGAAAGCCATACCAGGGTACTGGGAGATGGTTGTCACAGATTCCACAATTCCAGGCTTGGCTGAGAGGTGACTGCCAGTTCCTCTGGATCAAAGGGAAAGCCGGGTCTGGAAAATCTACGCTTATGAAGCGAACATTGGAGGAGTTACAAAATGACCATGCTGACAATTCCGTCACGATTGCGTCCTTCTTTTATGACGCATCGGGGCACATGTTGGAACATTCCACGATTGGCGTCTTGCGGTCCGTATTGCACCAAATATTTTCGCAAAATCACGAGCTGTTAGTCGAATTTATGAACGCATCGGATGGCCGCTTCGCCAAAGGAAAAGGAATGAATTGGAAAGTCGAGGAATTGATGGCGATGTTCAAAATCTCATGCGGGCTTCAGTGCTGGAGGCCCACAATCCTTCTTCTCGACGGATAAGATGAGGGTCTAGACGATGAGATTCGGCCTTTGCTACACTTCCTTCAGCAGCAGATTGGTCTGAGCGACCTGGGGATCTCGACCAAGAAACTTCAGGTTTTATTCTCTAGTCGACACTACCCCCACATTTCCGTGGACAATTGCCCCGAGATTTGGGTCGAGAATCATAACGGCCGAGATATCGAGACGTTCACTCTGAAAAAGTTAGCTTGTCTATCTGACACAGCGAAAAACGGGACGGTGGTTCAATCTGTCATCAACCGAGCTGATGGTGTGTTTCTTTGGGTTGATCTGGTTACTTACAGAATCCTCAAATCGGACGACCACGGCGAGTCTTCAGCAAACCATGAGTGCCTTCGAAGCCACACCGCAGGAACTGGATGGCCTTTACATGCAAATACTTCATAAGCTTACAGATGATGAGCGCCTTGATACGTTCCGTTTATTCAGCTGGATGCTCTTCGCAGATCGAAGGTTGAGCCCCCTTGAGCTATGCTTCGCAATGCGCTTCCATCGCAACGCGTCCAAAGTCACCTTGGACTCATGGAAGCGATCGAATGAATCCGTGGGGCAGAATTTGCAAGCAGAGAAATTCATTCGGAGTCGTTCACGGGGTCTTCTCAACATTCAAGATGAGGACGACTCTCAAGACTCGGGTACCGTTCAGTTCATCCACCACACTGTGTCTGTCTTTCTGTTACAGAGAGGCCTTGCGATTCTGCGACCTAATGAACAGCCTGCGAAGCTTATCGGTGTGGCCCATCGCGATATCGCCCTCACCTGCGTCCTGTACTTGACGCAGAACGAAATCACCAACCGCGAATCTTTCTCGAATTTACGGTCTCACACCAGCCATTTCGATAGTTGTCTGAAGGGGAAACCACAGATACATCCTGTTGACAAGACTGTTATTCCCCTCGCGAAGGATACGCGGCTTCATGGGCCGGTATCTACTCGCCGGAAACCGCAGAATCGCGAGTACGAGCCGACTCAGCCCGGTTTCGGGGTCCGTGAAGCCATAGAATCTGTGTTTCATCAGCTTCCCCTTCTGAGATATGCCGTTCAAACGCTTGGGCACCACCTTACCCAAGCAGAAGAATATCGCATCTCCCAAGATCAGGCGCTCGATGTCTTTTTACGTCAAGGAACGCAATCTCTCCGAGTCTGGTACAAGTTTCAAGATGCTTTGTATCTCCCAAGAGATCATCGATGGCACTGGGTTAACTGGGACTGTTTTCTCGAGGGCCTGACTGCGCTTGGCATCGGGTCTTGTATTTACGACTTGAGCCGCCGAATCTACCTGGAGCAGCTCACCTTGCCTCCCTCCTGCGACTTGAGCAGGTGTTTATTTGCAGCCATTTTTTATGGTGCTGCAGGAATCACAAGAGACCTCGTCGCGTGTGGAGCGGATCTTTCTGCGCGGAATCCTGATGGACGCACCCCCCTCGACGAAAGTTGTCTTTTCCAAAACGCACAAATGGTCGCAGAGCTGATAACTGCTGGGGCTAATGTGAATGACCGCAACCAGTTCGGCGACACGGCCCTGCATCACGCAGTCAGGACTGGCTCGCCAGCTATTGTCGTTGCTTTACTCCAAGCTGGAGCCAACGTCAACGCGAGGCAGCAACCATCACAAGATACACCCCTACATCTTTCTGTGATTCATGACCAACTAGACGTAATGAACGTTCTGATTCGGCATGGCGCCGACAAACATGCGGTAAATAGCAGAGGTCACGACTACCGTGCCTTGGCTTGGCAGCGCCGATCTGTGCAAATACATGCTGCCCTGAATCCGTCTAACCCACACCTCCCACCACTTAAAACTAGTTCAAATGTAAACAAAAGCCCCTTGAAGATTCTGAGAGCGATGACAGCATCTCCATCCCCCGAAAAGCAGGAACAAGCAAGAGTTCGGAGGTCCAGCCGATTTGCCAGCATAGGATACCCGGTAGCTGAAAGCGTTATCAAACCGTTGGAAGGAGAAGAGAAAACAATTGAACGAACAGAGGAATAGTTTTGTTTTGTTGAGCTCTACAGAGTGAAGAATAATAGCTATCAGGCTTGCTCGTAGAGTGACAGGCTGCGGGAAATGCTGGAAGCTACCGCTAGCTTTGTTCATTGTGTCAAAGTCCCTTGAACCCCCCTTAAAGCCTACCACGCCGCCTTAACCCCTGATTGATCTTGTGCTGTCGATACAAAAGTAAGTTCCCCTTGTAAGTCAAAGGCAATTAGCGCCGTGTCAAAAGTCAAATTATGAATGAGTCCAGTTTTCTTGGGCAGGTAAAAACTACATTTCAGCTGTGCAACTATTTTATCATATGGAATCGTTCCAGTTATGGTCTGCCAGCAGGTTTCCTAAAGCCTGGGTTGGTCATGGGGCTTATCATTGTTTTTATCACGGGCTAGAGCCCGGATTGATATCTCCGGCTTCGCCGGAGCAGTTACCGAGATCCGGCTCCGTTGGACCCACTATTCTGCCGCAGTACGCCGCCTAACCCGGCCTGCTTCACCGCTGCTAGGTGCCTACCCTTGTAAA
>JANUHK010000528.1:0-11165 GCA_026319125.1 Colletotrichum noveboracense | reverse complement strand
AGAATCCTCAGGAGTCCAGTTCGATAATATATTAAACAATCGCTTCCTCTTCAGTATTCATCAAATTCAGGCGCGCATTCCTACTATTAGCTTTTAAAGTTTAACTATTCATTCTGGCGTGTAGGGTAGCTTTTAGGATATTATAAAGGGTTGCTACGTGTCAGATACTTAATTGTGGATTTAATTGAATCGCCTTAATTGCTAGAATAATTCTGCTTTCTTGTGAGGCGTTAGGTATTATTTTGTGGAAGAAAGTACGCGTTGAAGCTAGATAGCGAAGGGAGTGGAAAAAGTGTCCCGGTCGATGATGGTGTCCCGCTCAATGATGAACCACGTTAATAACTAGAGTTATTATAATATAAGTTTTATTTTATATAATTAAGTACTTATAAATATTAAAATGTTCTAGATTTTTTAATATAAACTAATTTACAACTTTATATTATGTAAATATATATATTATACTTCAATATATATTTATATTTATACTAATAATCTATAAGGTTAGTTTTAAAATAACGCTTTTTCTTAATATAATCTTTTGGTTTTTTATAAAGTGTTTTTCTACTTAAGAATTATATATATTAAAAGTTAATTTTTAAGTATTCTCTATTTATATTATTTTTATAGAAATTAATATTCTAACTGAATTAATAATTAAGCTTTATAAAATATACTTTTTATGAATCTATATAACTAATTATATACAAATTAACTATATCTTTATTAATTTCTTTGAGTAAGTAAGTTATTATTATTATCTTATTTTATTTATATGTTTTAAATTATCTTTTGAAATTATATGTTAGTTTAGTTTGAATTTAATTTAGACTTATATATATAGCTTTATAGTTATATTTCAAATTAACTTATTATATATAATGTACATCGTTTTTAGTTGAATAAACCTTAAGCTAAAGAAATTATTAATTAGAGAAAATAAAAGAATTACTCTTTTTTATTAATTAAACTTTTATTTTCTTAGTTTAAAACTATTATAATATTACTATAAGAACTGTTATAATATATATATATATATATATATATATATTAAGAGCTAGTAGTTATAAGAGACTAAGAATATTATAATAGATATATATTATTAATATATAAAACTCTTTTATAAGAATAATAATAATATAAAAAGAATAATAATACTTAATTTACGTTAATATTTTATATCAGATAAATAAATAAAGTTTAAAGTATTAAACTTATATATAAATACTTTATATAATTTGTAGTTTATTTAGTTATACTTTAAGTTATCCTTCTGTTCTTTTTCCTTATTAAATGATATTACTAATTAATTATAATGATTTAAATCATTATAATATATCTCTTCTCTTATTATTATCTATATAATTAAATATTTATAAACATTAAAAATAATTAATTTTTACTACATTATAAACTTATCTATAATATTATATTATATAAATAGCCTCTAGCTATTTACTATAATTTATACCTACTTATATATAGCCTTTAGTTATGTAATTATAACTTTTTTAATCTTAGCTATACTTATACATATATATATATATATATTATATTAGATATCCTTATAATCTTAAACTATATTTTAATAATAATATAGTTTATAATTACTTAATTACTATAAATTATTAAACTATGAACCTATCCTCTCTATTAAAATACAATATTCTTTTATAATAATAATAATAATATAAGAATAATAATAACGCTTAACTTACTTTAATATTCTATATAAAATAAACTAATAAAGTTTAAGGTATAAAACTTTATATAAAAATACTCTACTTATTATAGCTTATAAGTATAGTATTAATTATATAATATATATAGTTATATAAGTACATTATATAATTAGTAATTTAATAAGTTATATTCTAAGTTATATTCTTCTTCTACTTGTATTTATTAAAAAAATAAGTTACTAACTATAATAATAAGAATTATTAGAATACATTATTTCTCTTATTATTATCTATATACTTAAATACCTATAAATACTTAAAATTATTACTTTTTATTATAATATAAGCCTACTTATAAGTTTATATTATATAAATATATATATATATATTGTATTTTTAAATATAGTTATATTTATATTGATAAATTATAAACTTAATCTAAAATTAAGGTTTTTTTTTATTTAAGTTTTCTGTTACTTTTTTATAAAGCTTTATTTCTATTTCAAAGTTATATATATTAAAAACTAATTTTTAAATATTTTCTATTTATATTATTTGTATAGAAACTAATATATCAACTAAAATAATTATTTAGTTCTATAAAATATACCTCTTATAAGTCTATATACTTTATTTTATATAAATCAACTATATTGCTATGAATCCTTTTTTAAATAGATAGTCTCTTATTATTACTTTATTTAATTTATATTATTTAGATTATCTTTTTAGACTATGTTTTAGTTTACTTTTAATTTAGTTTAAATTTATATTTATAGTATGATAAACTTCTTCTTAACTAATTTATTTTATAGAATATATATCTCTTTAGTTAAGAGCTACTAGCCTTATATTATAAAATTCAACTAGTATTAACTATAAAAGCTAGACTAGTCTCCTCACCTCTTATTAATAACCTTGAGGTTATATAACTACTTAGATATCTTCTTCACCTCTACGCTCCTCTAACTTTAAATATTATAATAAGCCTTAACTATCTTCCTCTAGCTACTTCTATCTCTATTAGTCTCCTTTATCTCCTACGCTATATTTAATTTACACCTGTCTTCCTCTCTTCTACTATTTAGATATTTATACTTAAATAACGTCTTCTGCTCTACTATATAGCTTTAATATAAGAAGAGCCTTATATAATACTATTAGCTATACTCTTAATATTAGATTTACTTTTCCTAACTTATTAAGCTTTTAGGCTACTCTAGCTATTTTAAAGAAGTTTATAAAGTAGTTATATGTATTAGAACTACTATTAGTAGCTTCAACTATCTCTATCTTAAGTTTAAAGCTATATAACTTTAATATATTATCTTTGTTGGCTATTCTAAGTGGGTAATTTAAGGCGAACTTAAGTAAAATCTTCTTATTAATATACAGAAAGTTACTATACTTAAAGCCTTTAATTTTATTAACTTTAATCGTATAGATTAAGTTATTTAGTATAGTTTTATTTAGCTTATATATAAATATAATAAGGGGGAAGGATATTATATAGATTTATTATATATATAAGAGGATATAAAGAATAAGTTTAAAGCTTTATTTAAAGTAGTAGTTAAGTTTTTATACTATAGCTATAAGAACCTTTTTAGCTATATAAAGAGTTCTACTAATAAGTTTATACCTTTAAGTATAAGTTTAAGCTATTACTAAGCTTTAGCTATATTAGCTCTAAATGCTATTAGTATTCTATATTATAGATAACGCCTTTATAACGTTATAAATAACGTTCTTATAAATAATAGTATTATAAATAATACTCTTATTGGTATATTTTACTACTTCACTATCTAATTATTACCTACTTACCTTCTTCTACTAAGGATAAGTTAAGCTAAGTATTGATTATAGTTATATTAAGATTTATTTATTTACTTTATTCAAATTAAGTATAGGTTAAAGTACTACTATTAGGTTTTAGTATTATAAAAAGAAAGTATAAAGTGAACTATAATACCTACTTATACAGGTTAACTAAACTACTAATATCTCTTTAGTTAAATAGAAGTTTAATTAAAAAAGATATTAATAAAGAAAACAAATAAAAAATTATTTTTTATTAGTTAAGCTTTAACTTTTTAGGTTTATAAGTATTATAATATTACTTTATAAACTGTTATATTATATATATATTAGCTTTTTAGTTAATAACTTTACTATTATTTATCTTTTATAAAACTTATAACTATATCTTATATCTTATTAGAGTAATAATAATTAATTTTAAAATTTAATTTTTTAAACTTATAAGCTTAAAAAACTATAATTTATAAACTATATATATTAAAGCTTTATCATATAATAAAGATATTATTGTATATTCTATTAAACTTATTCTTTCTATTAATAAAAATAAAAACTATAAAGTTTTAAACTATATATAGTTATTTTATAATAATAAACTTCTAAAAGTAGCGTTTTGCTGCTCTGCTGCTTACCTACCTGCCTTCTTCTATATAGCTAAGGATAAGTTAAGCTAAGCGTTAATAACTAGTTATACTAAGATTTATTTATTTGCTTTATTAAGATTAAATATAGGTTAAAGTGCTGCTATTAAGTTTTAGTATTATGAAGAAAAAGTATAAGAGTGAACTATTATACTTACTTATATAGGTTGATTAGGCTGCTAATAAACTTCTAAAAGTTATAAAAAATAATAAAGATATTTATATAGTTTAAAAATATCTGAAAGCTTTATATAAGCTTATAAGTTTTATAAATAAGTTTTTAACTTATAAAGAGTTTTTTAATACTTCTTTAAATAACTTTAACTTTAAGGAAAACTATATAAATAAAATAAAAGAACTTATAAATAACTTATTTTATAATTAACTAGAATTATTAGATTAAATAGTTATATAAAAGTTTATAAAGCTTATACTAGTTATATAACTTACTTCCTTAGTAAATTTTATTAAAAGGGCTATATAAAGTAGAATATATATTATAAAATAAACTATTATATACTTCTTTAGCTATAATAATAGCTAAAAGTGCTTTATGTATACAAAAACGCTTATAAACTAAAAATATTATATAAAAACTAATTATATATATGAAATTAGGAGTACCTTCTTAAAAAAGAAAAGCTTAAGAGCTTGCTTTTTATAATATAATTAAAAAAACCTTAATAAGTTCATTTAATTTATAATATATTTAGTTAGCTTTATAAATATATAAATTATATTAACTTATATATTTATATTTATAAATTAAATTAGTTAGTACTTCTAAGTAAATTTAAATAAAGTCTTCTTATTAGTATAGAGAAAGTTATTATACCTAGAGCCTTTAATTATATTTGCTTTAGTCTTATGAATTAAGTTATTTAGAGCAGCCTTATTTAGCTTATACGTAGGCATAATAAGGGGGAAAGATATTATATAAGGTTTTACGTATGTAAGAGGATATAAGGAATAAGCTTAAGGCTTCATTTAAAGTAGTAGGTGAGTTCTTATACTATAGTTATAAGATCTTTTTTAGCTATAATAGCAAAGAGTTGTATTATTAAGTTTACACCCTTAAGTATAAGTTTAAGCTATTACTAAGCTTTAGCTACTGTAAGTACTATTAGCGTTCTACGTTATAGATAACGCCTTTATAACGTTATTAATAATATTGTTATAAATAATAGTATTATAAATAACGCTCTTACTAATATATTTTGCTATTTTACTACCTACCTACCTACCTTCTTCTATATAGCTAGAGATAAGTTAAGCTAGATATTAGTAATTAGTTATATTAAGATTTATTTATTTGCTTTATTAAGATTAAGTATAAGTTAAAATATTACTATTAAGTTTAAAGTATAGAAAAAAAGTATAAAGTAAACTATAACACCTACTAATATAGGTTAACTAAACTACTAATAAATAAAAACAGTTAACTAATTAAAAAGTAAATAAAACAGAAGATTTTTCTTAAAAAGACTTTCTTTTCCTTTATATAACTTTTTATATTCTTATAAGATTTTACTTTTTTATTTGTAATAATATAATAACTTTTATAATCCTATATATCATATTAAATAATACTTTATAAGTTATTATTATATAGCTATTCATAATAGCTTATATTTCTATTTATAGATATTATCTTTAGCTATAAACTATATAAGATATACTTTTAAGAGATTAAACTACTTATATAACTATTATTATTTAAAAATCTCTTAATAAACTTAATAAGTATTTTTTTTTAATTTTTTTTATTACTATTTATTAGTTTTTATTATAGCTTTCAATCTTATTAAAGAGGTCTATAAAGACTATCTTATATCTATCTACTTATATTAATATTCTTATTAGTATATTTTTAGAACTATCTTTAATAAGTTTACTAACAATTTACTTTTGTTTTTAAAAATTTAATTATTATAAAGCTTTTTTATAAATAAAGTAAAGAAATAAAAGTTATTTATATAGGTTATTCCTATTAAGAAGATGTTTAAAAGTAAAAAGAGTAATTTACTTACTATTATTAATGTTTTTATAACTAAGAATTATAATATCTTTATAATTCTTAAGGCTTACAAGTAATTTAGAATTAATATTACTCTTTTTATTAAGTAAGAGTATTAGCTAAAGCTTTTATTTATAAGCTGAAATAAACTAATTAAAGCTTAAGAAAATAATTACTTTTTTAAAAATAATAATAATAATAAGCTTTTTATAAGTATTAAAAAGATATTTTCTTATTTTTATTAAGATATTTTATTAATATTTATTTAGTATATGTCTTTTATACTTCTATTAAAGCTAGATCTTCTTAAGATAGTAGTAATAATATTAACTTTATTTAGTATAATAAAAAGAATATCTTTTTCTATAAGCTAATATTTTTTAGAAGTTTATATTACTATTTTAAATAATAGTAAATATAATAATAAAGTTTATAAGAAAAATAAAATAAAATATTTTAAGTATATGACTAATAATTTTTATAATAAGAAATTTTAATTTCTATAAATACTTTTCTAATTTAAGATATTATAATTAATATTTCTATTTTAGCTATAATAAATATATAATTATTTTATTTAAATCGTTTAAAAAATAATAGATTAAATATTATTATAATAGAGTATAATATTATTTATATTTATATAAGATTAATATTTCAAGAGATATTTTGTTTTTAATTTATAAGACTATTTTTTAACTAGTAAATAATAATACTTCTTAAGAACTAATAATATTTAATAAGATATTTAGTGGAAATATAAAGCTGTTTTAATCTTGTTTAAATATTATAAAACTATAAAAATTTAAGATTATCTTATTACTTATAAATACTTTATTATATAGTAACTTATTATAGATAATTTAATTAAAAAGAAAACTGATAAAAAGACAATAAAAACCTTTAAAACTATTACTCTTTATAAACTTATTATATCTCTATTTTTTATAAGAAATTAAAATAAAACTTATAAGCTTGTATAAAAAATTAAAATAAAACTTATAAGCTAAATATTTTCTTTTTTTACTATTTTATAAAACTACTTTTTTACTTATAAGCTTTTTAATATTAAGTTATTTTATGAATAATATACTTTTTAGCTTTTTTAAAAGATTTTCTTAATTAATAATTTATCTAATAATAAGAAATACTCTCTTTCTATTATATACTAATAAACTATTTTAAATAATATATTAATTACTCTTCTAAAGTTATTTCTTTTTTTATAAATATTCTTTTTATTATTATTTCTATTTAATAAAAAGCTATTTTTAATACTTTTAAAAATAAGCTTTAGTTTTAAAAATATTTATGAAGAAAGGTTATATAAATTCTTTTTAAAAGTATTAAGTTGCTTATAAATTAGTTTTCATATTTTTAATTTCTATTACTAAAATACTTTTTTTACTATTTAATAATATATTTTAATTATTTTTCGAATTAATATACTTTTGTTTAGTTTCTTAATATAAAGCTTTTATTAATTTTACCTTGCTAAGTTCTTATTATAGTTTTAAAGTTATTATTTTCTAAAGATCTATTTGTATATTATATTAAATCTTTCAGTATTATAACTTCTATAGATAAAATATATCAAATATTAATATATTAGTCAGAAAACATCTTAAGAAGTTAGCTTTTAAGTTTTGATAAATAAAACATAATTATTAAAGACATCAAAATATTCATAAATATTATTAAATTATTTAATATAAATCTTAAGAAAACTATTTATATTTTTAATATTTTATACTAAAAAATATTAAGTCTTTATAAAAATAATAATTTTAATAATGAACTTATTTTAGTTTAAAAGCTGTATAATTTTAGTTTTATAAAAAATACTTAAAGTTTATAAATAGTTTTAGTTAAGTTTTATATATAATAAGAGACATTTTATTTTATTTTATATTCTTTATAAATATATTATAATTATATATATTATATCTATAAAATTTAAGCATAAATAAGAATATTTAAATTTTATTTATAAGAAGTTGTCTATAAATTGTTTTATAAATATCTTATTTATCAATATATAAATAACTTAAAAACTTCTTTTTTAATATTTATATTTTAACTATATATTATAAATATTAATATATTCTCAATAAATATTTGTTCTCTCTTTTTTATTTATAATAAGTTTAATTATTTATTAGCTATTATAATAAATATTTCATATACTATGAAGTTTAAGTTTAATATTTTTAAATAACTTTTAGAAAACTATTATCTTTTTTATTATTTCTATTAAGTTTAAGAGTTTTACTTTAATAGTTAAAATTATAGTTATTACGTATCTAATTACTTTTTAATGAATTAATCTTCTAAATAGTATTACAAAATATTTTTATAAAGATTAATATATTACTTTATTATTTATAAGTAAAATACTCATAACCATAAATAAGATTTAAATATTTATAAGCTTATTTCTTGAGATATTAAAATAAATTATAAGATATTTACTTCTATATAAATATTATATAATATATCTTATAATAAGTAAATGTTTTTAAAAAGAATTTATAAAGATTTAAAATAAAAATATTATAATAAATATAATATCTATTTTTATAAATATAACTATATAAGTAAAATACTATAAAAATTACCTCTTATTAATATATCTTTAGTATAAATTTTGTTTAAATTGTTTAAGAGTATTTTTAAACTTTTAAAACTTCTTATTTTTAAATTTTAACTTTTTAGATTTAAATCCTTTTAAAATTAAACTTAAAGTTTATAAGTTATTAGATCTACTAATTATTATAATTACTTCATTAAATTTAAGTTTGTTTTTCTAAAGGTTTAAGTAAATAATCTTAATAAAAAATTTATATAACGTACATGATAAGCGAGCCGAACAGACAAGCGAGCCGAACACCTAACTGCAACCATAGCATCTTCTTACTTCTACCACACGTTAATCCCATAATAACAATAGCATCAACATAAAAAGAAGCTTAAGTAGTCCTAGCAGTCCAAGCTATCAAAAACAGACTAGGTCTTAGTATCTAAGAGGCTGCCTAGATCTATTCAGTCCTAGTTATAACGTTATACGATCGATTAAAGGGAAGATCATTATAACGTAACATTACGCCTAACTTATAGAAATTAACTACGCTTAAAGAAAAAAAGCTTATTAAGTATATTCTCAACCTGGATTCCTAATTGTTTCCTCCCTGCATCAGTAGTGTAGAAGATATGGCTAATTGACTGCTTGCCGACTGTAACGCGCCCCTAGTTAGGAAGCGCTAGGCTTCAAACTTTATTAAGCGATAACTACAGCTCTAGATGCGCTTTTTTCGTAAGTACAACTATAAGAGGGCCTAATATAAAGACCTAGACGTAATAAACGTATAATTTCATCTTATAGCGAACATAATTGCGAAATATAGCATTATAGACTCTAATATCTATAACTTTAATAAAACTAGGTTTATAATAGGCTAGATTGCATCTAGGATGGTCGTTATTAGTGCTGAAAGGTATTTAAACATAAAAATAATGCAGCCTAGCGATCGTGAATAGGTCAGAGTCATTCAGGCTATCAGTTCGTCAGGCTATAGCGTTCCGCTATATATTATTATTGTAGGGTAATATCACCTCTCCACCTAGTATACTGAAACTAGTCTCCCACGCAATTAGGTTATTATAACGTCTAAAAACAGATAGATAACAAATAAAAGAGGCCTAGATTATCTCCAGCACTTTAATCAGCATATAAAACTACACACAAGTAGTAATTATCACCTCCTCATCATAGATAGGCATAAAAGTCACTATGCAGCTAACTTCAAGATATATTACAAGGAAAACAACATCATCACACTCTATATACCAGCTTATTTATCTCATTTACTTCAGCCCTTAGATATTAGGTATTTTAGGCTACTAAAAAAGGCGTACAGTTAACAGATTGAGGATAAAATACGCCAGGGTAATACCTATATTATAAAGGAAGACTTCTTCCCTGCGTTTCATAAGGCTTTCACGCAGGCCCTCACAGTCAAAAACATCTAGGGAGGTTTCAGAAGGGCTAGGCTTATCCCTCTAAGTGCGGAAAGTATACTTTTAAAGCTTAATATGAAGCTACACACTCCAACACCTCCAGGGTCTCTCCCAACAACACCCCCTGCGTAGACTTCTCAGACGCTAAACAACCTAATAGAGGCAGCTTCTCAGTCTAAACTCATTAAGAATTAAATCTCCCGCTATCAAAATAGCTCACTAACTTCAATTATTGAAGCTGTAGAGCATTTATCAAAGGGGGCGCGCGGATTCATACATAAGATTGCCTTATTGAGGTCTGAGGTCCAGATACTTCAGGAAGAGAATAACCTACTTAGCTGACGTAGGAGGACTAAAAAAACACGCCTTAGATAAGGAGGAAGTCTTACTATAGCTGAGGCAGAGGATATTCAGTCGCAGAGAGAGGCGACAACTCAGATCGAGGAGGAAACGCGTCGGAGTAGTGGTCGTCGGCCAAGGACTGAGACGGGCCAACGGCGGTGTGGCGTCTGTGGGAACACTAGTCATAATGTGCGAATATGTCAATTTGTTGAAGAAATGTCTAATGAAGAGGTTTCTGAGTAGTTTAAATTGATTTATAGTTTTTTTGGTTGTTTAGTGATTATATTTATAATGTGGTTGTGGTTAGGTGTTCAGCTCGCTTGTCTGTTCGGCTCGCTTGTCTGTTCGGCTCGCTTGTCTGTTCGGCTCGCTTGTCTGTTCGGCTCGCTTGTCTGTTCGGCTCGCTTATCATATACGTTAATACTTAAGATTAGAAAAAAATTAAAATAACTTTTTATAAATAATAAGATCTTAAATTATTTATTAACGTGGTTGATAAGCGAGCTGCCCAGACAAGCAAGCTGCCCACCTTAACAAAATCCTAGTGTGCTGCACGCTGAAATCTGGTAAGAAATTGTTAGTACGCGTCAACAATTTCTTACGATACTTTAGTACGTAGTGTGTAAGGAATTTGTTAAGGTG
>JANUHK010000527.1:0-11232 GCA_026319125.1 Colletotrichum noveboracense | reverse complement strand
GTATATTGCTTCATTAACTGAAAAATAATATTGATGTAAAAGTTCAAAGGAATTGATAGGGAAATGATGAAGATATTTAAGTTTGTTGTTGTGGGATGAAAATGGCCGTGAGTCATTTTGGGGGGCCCGGAAGTGGGGGGGGGCCGGAAGTGGGTGACAGACGTTACCTGTTTGCTCGGTTGGAACCTCCCCACTCCATGTTCTCGCTTCCACGTCGATGTTGCACGGCCTCGATGACAACCGAAGACCAATCGCACCCTTGGGACGTGGGGGCAAGTGCAGGGAAGTTGAAGTTGACTTCCAACAGAGCCGCAACCGAGACTTGCCTACTAGACAGATTTGCCCGAACAGAGTTCTCACCCGGGAGGCCTTCCGCCTTGGAAGCTCCGCTCATCCATCAGGATCCGACAGGGATGTATTAGATGCTAAGGTGTTCCAACGGTGTATGACCTTGTTGAACTGTCCCGGGGAGAACAATCCTTTAGGCATGATATCCCTTCAGTCTGACCCATTCGCCGCCAACAACCTCTTGTATCCCCACCGCGAGTACCACAGGACGAAAGTGGCTCGCAGATCGTGGGATATCAACTCCAAGGAACTGTTCCAACAGCACCCTGTTCTCCTTGTTGTCGCCCCCGTCCGTGTTCCGAAGAGGCAAGATCATGGATGGACTCCCAATTTCCCAGGATCTCGGGATTTGAATGACTGTTGGAAGCCATGTTAACCTCACATAGTAACCATCAAAGCGAAACTCTTCTCCTTGAGACTTCTGTTGGAACATGGATCAAGATCTTTCAACACTAACTCTTGGCATCTCTGAGAAACGTCGGTGAAGACGACTGTGGATCTCTGCCCGTTGTGGCTGGTAATGTTGCGCGTTCCCTGGACTGCAAGGATTCGGTGCCATGAAGCATGAAATAGCGAAATGACTCCTGGGATATTCAGAATGCCGGCCTTCGGGTTGTACTTGGTGGCGGGTTCAAACGGGAAGCCGTTGGCGATGGGACTCTGAGATGGCTGTTTGTCGATCGCATCTACCCACCTCAAACGCGAAGCTCGCGATGATGCTACTTCGCGGTTTGCCCTTTTTTCGTTTTTGAGTACATTTCCAGTCAATCTTCGTGAATGATGTTGAGCGCCGTCCATGATAGCTGGTCTCTCCTTTTTTTCTGTTCATTCTTTCCTCAATCCCAGGCATCAGGTCCTCGATCAAAATGGCTGCAAAACCGTTCGACAAGATGGAGGTGAACTGGATCACCCAGCCGGACCCAATTGGTGTGGCCACGCTGGGTGTGACCATTTGCCTCGGCGCCATCTCCCTGATTGTGGTCATCCTTCATGTTTGGGCTCGTCAGAACACTGGCGCTCTTGGGCTTGACGACTACCTGATGATAGTTGGGCTGGTAAGTTCCCCCTCCTTTACCGATGGAGTTCGCGACAACGATCTAACATCCGAAGGGCATTTTCCTGGCATGTTGTACATTTACTTCCATTGCTGTGTATGCAGGTATGGGGACGAGAGATGCACGTCTCGAGGAATGGAACTCTGTTGCAGGCATTAAGGTGAGCAGCTTTCCCGATCACTCTGCAAAGCCCAAAATTGACCGTCTGCAGTGGCTAGTCTTCTTCCAAATCACCTACGCTTGGAGCCTACCATTCATCAAAGCCAGCATCTGCTTCACCGTTTTCCGGATCACGAACAGAAAGAGGTACCGCGTCATCCTCTGGACTGCCATGATCGCGTCAATCCTCAGCACCACTATTGGTTTCATCGCGGTTGTAGCCGTCTGCAGGCCCGTTAGCTACACTTGGGACAAGTCTCTTGACGGGTCTTTCGCACCGACCAACATTATCACTAGTATCAGCTACCTGATTTCGGTGATGGCGATCATTACTGACTGGACCTGCGCCATTGTGCCGACTGTGGTTGTATGTGGACTACAGATGAAGTCGAGAGTGAAGGCTTCCGTGTGCGCGGTGCTCGCTTTGGGTGCCATGTAAGTTCCAGAAGCTTGTCAAAATCCTTATGCCTAGCAACTTGCTAATACGAATACAGTGCGAGCGCTGCCACCATCATCCGTCTGCCATACCTGCAGTACTATAACGTAGTCGACGATTACTTGCATGAGTTCCCAATCGCATTTCACGCAGGCCACCATACCATTGAGAGAACTGGAGACTAATCATCAATCTTCTTGCAGACAACATTGCGAACATCGTCCTCTGGTCAATCTTTGAATGCGGGATCGGCATCATCGCAGGCTCACTGCCATCCCTCCGACGACTCCTCAAGTTCTGGCTCGACAAATCCTCGAAGGGCTCGTACAACAACACCGGATCAAATCCTTTGCACGGAGATTCTGGATACCAAGGCAGCAACGGCGTGAAGTTGAACAACCTCAGCGGAAGAGCCATGACGGTGTCCAACTGTCAGACTGGCAACCGAGATAACTGGGTACAGCTTGACGATGATGACAACAGCCAGAAGCACATCATCATGAAGACGCAGGAGGTTTCGGTTCGGATCGAGATGGATAATCATAAAAGACATCGATGAGATCTTGGACGTAGAAAGCAATGCCAGGATGGAATTGCCTAGACTTAGGATTCGAGTCGCAGATACGTGAACCATTGCACGACATTGGAAGGCGCGGGTCATTATCAGCTTAGTAAAACTTATTTTGTCTATCCCGGTCTATCGTCTATGTACTTTCTCTCTGCAGCGAAGTTTGTACGAATGAAAAAGGAGAAGTCTGTCGTAACAAAAATCCATATTCCTAGTCTTTGCGCCCACAACATTATCGTTAGCACCATTCGTCCCTGACAACTTCCAATCATGGAAGACGTCAACGGCTTTGCGTCTGTTTTTATTCACATGTTCACACTCGCCAAGTAGGCCTTCGCAATCTCGTAGGCGGACTTGAGGCTGGCGCACGTCTGAGCCTGACGAGCTTGCAGCTGGCTCACGGGAGTATCCAGGACGGGCGTGTCCTTTCCAGGTGTTCCTTTTGCGGGTGTCTCCTTCACTGCCGTGTCCTTGACTGGGATATCATTGGTGGGAGTATCCTTACTAGGAGTGTCTTTCACAGGTGTGTCGGTAACCGCAGCCTTTTGGTTGGGAACGTCATGAGCAGGTGTCTCCTGCACCGGTGTGTCCTCAACTGGAGTTCCGTCAAGAGGTGTAGTAGAGGTAGTAGGGACAGGCGTGCCATCAACTGGCGTTGTGCCATCGACCGTCGTGCCATCAGTGGAGGTGCCGTCAGCAGAAGTCCCGTCAGCGAGTGTACCATCAGTAGAGGTGCCATCGGTGGTGGTTCCATCAACAGGCTTGCTGTCAACCGGAGTGTCCATCGTGGTGTCCGTGCCGGTGGTAGATGGGAATGGAGTCATTGGGAAGGGTGACATGGGGAATCCAGCTGCCGGGAAAGGGTTTATGGCGATTGGCATTACTGATCCCCCGACACCCCCTAGGCGTCCGTTAGTCCCATCGGCGGGAACTTGGTCATCAGGACCCTGTCGCATGCCACCAGGCTGCTGTCCAGGAGTGCCATCAATATCGGGCTTGACGCTGGGAGCCGCCTGAGACGGAGTCTTGTCGACAGGTGTCTTGTCAACGGGGGTCTTCTCTCCAGGAGCATTGTCAGGACTCTTGTCTACAACAGGAGTCTTGGTAGCCGGAGTGTTGTCCATGGGGCTCTTATCGGCAGGAAGGCCCTGGTTAATAGGAGGTGCAGGCGTAGGATCGAGGTCAGGCACCTTTCGTCCTGGACCTGACTTGACCGGGGCCTGCGGAGCTGAGCCGAAAGGAGACGTCTTAGGACCCTTCTTCAACGGATTGGACTTGAAAACCTATCAAAAGATGTCAGTATCACCCAATTGGCGATAGTCATAACGGTCTCCTACGTTAGAAATGGACTTGACTCCCTTGACGCCCCTGAGGGCTCTAAAGCCAGACTTGAGAGATCCGAGACCAAAGCCGAAACGACGCTTGGCGATACGAAAAGTCCTTCCAGGCTGGCCTTCGCAACCTCCGTTGGTCTCAAGAAATCCTGCAAGCTGATACTGCACGCCTCCAGCGGCGGCGGCGCTGTAGACATTCTCGTTGAACTCCTTATTGAGCTCCTCCTCACCAGACTTGCCGTTCTCGTAGGCCTTCCAAGACACGATCTGCTCGAACTTGATACCGCCCAGAGCAGCGTATTCACGCTCGTCGTTTAGGGGGTTATGCTTGCCCAAGGTGCCGATGATGTCAATCATGTTGGCGGTGACATGGATCTTGTAAACGAAAGCGGTCGGTGTCGTGCTGATGAGACGTTCGGCAACATCACAAGAGGATGAGGTAAAGACGTAGCCATAACCATCACGAGAGTTACCGTCTAAAACGGCTTTTGCGTGGCTGAAAAGACTGATGTCTGGAGCGATGGCACCAAAAGCGCTTTGTCCGTTGGGGAGAAAGCCACCCGCTTTCTGGATCTCGGCTGGTGATCTAGCTTCTCCGCGATACACATATACAAGTGATGTAGGAGCCCCGGAGCAGAACAGAGACCAAAGATTGGCCACGAGGAAGAAGAGATGAATGAGTGGCTGGTTGCTGAACATCCTGAATGGCTTTGAAAAGATCTGAGGTAGTAAAGAGTGGAAGGTACCCAGAGGCCACCATAGAAGGAGTGTGAAGAAATGGAATAATGTCGGTGGTATAATGTGGCTGATTTAGAGGAGAACGGCTATGGCCTTTATATATGTGGACGAAAGTTAGGAATGACAACATCTCTGATCATCCGAGATCGCAATCCTGTCGGTGCTGTTGTCATTTGTTGAGATCTGACATGCGTGCAATGTTGAACACAAGTCAGTGAATAGCTCGGAGTCCGCGAATCTTGGTCCATGGTCGCTGTGGAGTTTCATGTGAACCTCAATTATCGCGATGTCTTGGCTACTGAAGTCTGATGATGTCAAATACACCAGTATGCCCGAGTTGGGCTTTGCGGGACATCTTTCGCGTGAACCCGGAATCTTTGAATCATTCTCGAGAAGTGCAGAGTATATGTTTACTAAAACCTCTTGGCCACTCACTCTATCGCCTACAAGCTAAGCCCATGCCAACCCAACATTCGGCTGGGACTTCCGGTTCTCTGCACCCAGACTTGCCTTTCTGAGCGTCAACATCTTTAGATTTGAGCATATGGTACGAGAATCGAGGGACAATTTCTTGGCATTACGCTAAGCACCGCCTCAGTACCTCTACATACGGTGGGTGCGACAACAGTCTCTTCATCTCTTTGTCCTACGGCCTGGGTGCAATTCTTGTGAACACTGGGCAGAATATCCACTGACCTTCTGTGGTGACTCCAGAAATAGCATACTGGATCGACCCGGGGTTGAGAGGATGGAATAAGCAGTGTGAACGGTTCCTGCGGGCTCGGTTCATCCGGCAGAGGACCCTTGCGGGGCCAATAGGTGCCTGGCAGGGTAACTAGCATCTGGCTTGGCGAGCTACCTGTCGTATGGAACTGACATGGCCGTAGGACGAATAATTCCCCGATTGTTAACCTGCATCCAACCTTTTTGATCCTTCATTTCCTCGCGCTCTAATGTCGTCATTTCCAATGTTAAGTCGAATGAATGTCACATCATTCAAAGATGCTTCCTAGATAGTCACAGGCTTACAGTCTGAACGGTTGCAAACCTTGTTGATTATCGCGGTTCCTTGAAGCCAAGTGACGTACCCACATTGGTTCGCTAGTTACGGCGGGAGGTAAGTGTAGAGAGGCGATGAAAAGTCACTAATTATAACCAAAACGATATCAAGAGGCGATGGAATAATTGAAGGTAGTGTGGCTACAGACATTACGTGGGACCAGGGAGAGGAGTCCACCTCTGCGACAGGAGGCGAAGTCGATTGTAATTAAGGTTCGCAGGGATGCCCTGGATTGTCAGCTGAGTCCGCCGTAGCAAGTTCAGACACTTATCCACCATGATCAACACTAGCGTGGGCCTTTTTTTGCGCGAGGTCGTAACTTCGGTGACATCTTCGCTTTTAAGCAACTGTGTTTGTTGGTTGAGACTACAACGCTGCGTGTGTTCAAAGTCGAACATGCTGCGTAGTGATGAGAAAGTGAGATGCTAGTTGCACTGTTGAGATCAGATCGCCTGCGCCAAGCCGGTTCGATCATCAGCGTAGCAATCAACAGAGTAATTAGTTTACAAACTAGCTCTGATGTTTGTAAAGAGCATGTTGACTTCATGGCAAGACTGGGATAAATTAGTCCAGACCTCAGCAACAAGTGAGGTTTATTGTCGGATCTTCGCAAGCTGGAGCAGCGCACGGATCTCGGTTCTCTCGGGATGTTTAAGGTTTGGTCGAGAGCCCAGAAATCCCAGAAAGCCCAGACAGCCCACTGTGCCAAGCACTGCATATTACAACGACGGCTTGGGCCGAACAGCTTGCACAAGAATTGAGCGAATGTTATGACGCATCTTCGCTTACGGACTCTGGTAGGTTTGAGAGTTTTCGATGTAGATCAGTTCTCTGACTTCCTGTATTCAATAACTTGACGGCTGAAAAGTTGTGTAGCATTTCTTCCACGTAGTCTTCACTACGCTCAGCATCCCTCTTAGAAAATATCGACTGTTACCATACGCCTTCATTCCGTCACAAGATGCGTGAAGGAGCTTACCTAATAATCATAGACCAGCAACGTAGTCAGTGCCAATGTCGACCAACGGGCATCTTGTTGGGGGATTTTCAGTGGTTTAAAGCGAGTGAGACCACGTACTACTGTTGGCGCTGATGTTCGTGTTGGTGCCACGCTTGTTGTGTCCACCGCCTTTCCTGGCGACTGATAGAAAGATCTGTGTACTGCTCACGTCTTGGTCAAAATAATTTAAAAACCACCTGAATATCCCAAAATCACTGAATACATACAAGATTACTCAGGACTCTAATGAAACACCTGGCCAGTTGCCAACGACTGTTTCTCTGCCCACTTCTTGGCTATTGAAGAAGATGCTGACAGCTCCGTGGGACTTTTTCACGGACAAGAATGTCGAAGACGCCCGATCGGCCTTTGTACGCACGGTGTTCCATTTGCTCGGGGATGTTGTGGCCTTTGTTGACAGCAAGCTGGGTTGGAATGGCGACGGAGAGTACAATGGCTGTTTTGCGGGTTCTTTCAACATCAGCATTTGCGTAAGGCGTGGAGATACGGACGAGCGGGCTCTTATTCGTTTCTGCTCCGTCACCATACATGCTCCTTGGCGAGATGAAAAGGTCAAGAATGAAGTTATGACGATGGAGTTCCTCCGAGAGAAAACTACGATGCCCATTCCACCGATCCGCACCTGGGGCCTTGCCGAGGATAGCCCACAACAAATTGGTCCACTCATCATCATGGATCGCATGAGAGGATGCGACTTGAGTGAGTTTCTACAGAAGCCGACCGAGCATGGAGTGGAGGAGTTTATCCTGGATCCAAACATCGAAAACCGAAAGTGGACATCATTTATGACCAGATTGCACAATTCCTGCTCGAAATTTCCAACCTTAAATTCTCGAAAGTTGGCTCGATTTCTCAAGACACTCGCGATGGACAATGGGGTGTGACTGAACGGCCTCTAACGTACGACATGAACGACGCAGTCAGCGTTGGAAGTTGCCCAGAGAACCACTTCGATCTCAATAAGAGGCTTGATCGAGCAAGGGACTATTCACAGCGAGCGCACTACTGCTCCAGGTACATGTTGACGTGCAAGAAAATATAGCGGGAGCCTGCCAGTACAGCTACCCTATCGGACTAGAATTAAGATCCAAAACGAATTTGAGATCCTGTGAAAGATATGTCAGCGCTTTCAGTTCAGAAATCTATAAGGACGTCGAACCTCCAGCTTTCCGTCCAGTTCCTCTGTCGCACCAAGATTAAACATAAATTTCGCAACGCTTTTCTTCCTTTTTTGGAGGTGCATAATATTCTTACTTGTGTCAGCGTCTTCGATACTTCACCCATTCGTATACTTCCACTGCGTACCTGCTCAACGCTACGTTGCACGACGTAGCGCAAGACAGTTACCTCCCGTGTCTGCCCCATCCGTAGAGCTCGTGCGATGGCTTGCTCTTCTATGGAAGGGTTCCACTGAGGCTCCACGATGTGCACGTAGTTTGCGGCCGTAAGGTTCAGTCTATGCTGCTGTCAGCGTGTCCCGAAATGTCCTGTTCAATCTCACATCATACCCCACAGCCCCCGTTTCGATCGACATTAACAGAACGAAAATCCTCGTATCATCTCGAAATTTCCGGAGCCGGTGTGATCTCTCTGTGTAACTAGTTCTTCCATCCACCTGCACGTAACTCGCTGCTACAATATCAAGGGACTTAGAAAGGAGGTCTAGCGTAGATGTCCAATATGAGAACACAACAATTGTGTGGCTGTCAGTTATCAAGGCTCGGCTGGTTTCATTTCCAGTGGTCAATCTGGGAAACTCACTGTTTGGACGTAGGTTTACTCGTTATAATCCGTTCTATTACTGCCGAAAGCTTTGCCGAGTAATCATTCGAACCTTCGTCCGGTGCTGGAGATAATTCTGGTACCGGTGAATTGCCGTCCTGACAAGAACCAAGACTTGGTCCAGGGCTGGAAAGCTGAAGGGGTCTGCCGCAATCCGGACAGAATTGAAAATCGGCCAGTAGCAGTTTTGTATCTTTGTCATTAGTTTCAGAACATTTCTCACATTCTGTTTCCCTTGCCTGGTCAATTCCCAAATGTCTCTGGTAGCTTGAAACTTTCGAAAATGTTCCACTGTTGCAGAGCATTCGCATATTGAGGATTGCAGTGAACATAACATTGTACTTCTTTATGCTCTTGCCTTTGTTCACCTCGTCATCAATCTTGCGTTTCGTACGATAGAGGACTCGATCGTAGAGTTGCCTTTCTGCGGTAGACAAAGTGACTAGAATCGTTTCTTCAATTGAACCTGGTAGCTGAAGCAGTTTCTCGGTTCTTCGAATGCAACCCGCCCGAAGCCATGAACGGAGAGGCTTCGAGAAATCCTTTCCCCCCTGTGAGAGAGGATGCAAAACGGCCTTCTGGAACGATGCCTTGGTTGGGAAAGGTTGCAGTTGGAGAAAAGCCGCCAAAGCAGCAATATCCTCGAGTCTGTTCTGGACCGGTGTTCCGGTGAGACACCAGCGGTTGCGGGCCGACAACGTAGCAACAGACTTAAACTGTTTGGACGCTGCGTTCCGTATCCAATGAGCTGTACTTAGTCAGGCCTCTGTACATCGCCAAATTTTGTACTCTTCCTCTCTGACCTTCATCGAGAACAATGCGAAACCAACTTAGTTTCTGCAGAGTATTCTTGCCCTTCTCCTCAGCCACAATGGTGGCATAGGTGGCCAGCACAATATTTGCTGACGCAAGAGCGCTGAGTTTATGAACACGGCTTGAACTGTGAAATGTCACTATGTCGAAAGTCCCCGGCTCGAAGTGACTGTTTGCGGTAAGGTTCAAAAACTAGCCATGGACATTCATGTGACATACCTCTCAATCTCGGACCGCCAATTCTCTAGCAGCTCTCCGTGATAAAATCAGCGCTCCCGTCAAGGCCTTGAGCATATGGGTTTAACTCACGCGCAGAAGAGACGACGATCAGGGTGGCCTTTGTACGAAGGGTCGGCGTATCGTATTTACTAACTGGGCGATCGAACTTTTGGAATATTTCAGCGTCGGGTGTGGATTGTACAATGGACGCTAGCACCGTGAGTGTCTTTCCCAGGCCCATGACATCTGCAACTATGCCACCGCAACGCACGGGTAGTGACTCTTTGTCATCGAGACTTTGGCTTGATTAGAAAATGTTCCGAAAATGTTCTCGAGACGCACCTTGATATGGACTGCACTTGCTCATGCTGAGCCTCTCGCCAAGCGATGAAGCAGACTCCTCTTTCCTGATGCGTATCATTTTCTTGTATTTTCTTGTCAGGAAAATGGATTGTAGAATTCTGATGTAGACTCACGGTTTTAGCTGTGACTGCAACCCTTTCAGTTGGCAGTAGTCAATGTTATCATTGTCCGCTCCTTCTGTGAGGCAGTCAAGGATGTTTGAGATCTCCTCTGACATTTTGGCACGTTGAGCCGATGGCGAATCGTTCGTTATGCCGACGAGAGCTTTCATATCTGCCTCATCTTCCGAGAATTCCAGGAACTGCGGATTATTATATTCTATCTCTAGGGGCAGAGCTTTTGGGTGCTGCAGGAATATCGAGGAGGCAGACAATCTAGTTCCAACCTCGTCTGCAACCGATCGTAAGCCGTAGACATTGATGGAGACGTCGATAGGTTTTGGACTTGCTGCGATTGCCCTTTTTCGCTTGCTTACGGCCGCTTCTTCTGCCACGGCCTTGAATCGTACGGAGTGAACATCATAGATGGTCTGCAACTGCTTATGGGATTGAGTGTCAAGCTCCGCGAAAATTTCCGAATCGCCTGGCCAGCAAATTGTATGGTAGCTACCCTTTTTGAGTATGTCAAAAAGGAAGAATCCCTCGCAGCCGGCACACTCTACGCGACTCCGTTCGTCGAAAGCTTTCTGGGTGGGATCAGGTAGTGCGGCTCCACCGTACAACTGAGGATCATGAGTTGAACTTTCATGGGATATCATGTCAGGTAAGAAGTGTATCAGACTCACTGCGCCGAAACAAACTTCATCCAGTACCCTTGGCTCGACGTCGCCACAGTGGAATGCATCGTCGAAGGACCTTTGCATGGTGATGTTTACGTTTCAGGAAGATCAGAAATCCTTTTGATGAATGGGGCTAGGATATTAGTTCAGTCAGAACATGGGATCAGGCTACCGGTCCTGGTCTGGTCTGATTAACGTCCCACACCCACTTTCCGCCCACCCAAAAATACCTCATGGAAAATGCCCACCGCTACTTTCAAACTTGAACAACTTCACCAACTTTCACTCAACCGCTACCATACTTTGCGAATATTATTATCATTATCAGATGCCTCAGTATACTAAATATAACGTGCATCAGGCCCTTGAGGCTATAGCTGCTGGGCTTAGTCATCGGCAAGCTTCATTGCAGTATGCTGTTCCAAGGTCTACTCTCCGAGATCGACTTTCAGGCACTCAGTCAAGAGATACTGCCTTTTCCGACCAGCAGAGGCTTTCTCCAACCCAGGAAAGCAATCTGGCTGAATGGGTTCGAATCCAAGCTGCCCTAGGCCTGCC
>JANUHK010000526.1:0-11240 GCA_026319125.1 Colletotrichum noveboracense | reverse complement strand
AAGAGAAAGCCTCCCAGCCAGTCCATCTGCGCAAGGCCCCTTGCTACAGTTTCACCCGGCTTTTTGAGTTGGCAGAAGAGACAGAAAAAGGCAAGACAGTAGGCACAGATCGGTAGGTTGAGATAGAAGACCCATCGCCAGGTCGTGTGTTCCGCCACAGCGCCGCCGATGATTGGCCCGGATATCGATCCGATCGCCCAGGCCCCTTGGCTAGTTGAATGCGACCAGTTGTTAGCAACAGGCCACGTAACATAGTACCCACACTCTGTAACGGCAGCAGAAGGCAATGGCGACAGCATGCAATCGCAGTGGGATAGTAGGTGCGACAACTCACATAATGCCATAGAGCTTGAACCGCAGACGCAACGGCACGAGGTCGGTGAAGATGACGAGACAGAGGACGTACATCCCACCGGCACCGACACCTTGCACCACACGTCCTGCAATCATCAAGGCAATCCCAGACGTGAAGCAGCACATCAACGTGCCCGCAGTGAACAAGCCGACGCATGGAATGAGGACTTGACGGCGTCCGAGGACGTTGCTGACGGACTCGATGAATGGCATGACGACTGCGCACGAGATCAGGTACGCCGTGCCGACCCAGAAAGCCTGCGTCGATGTTCCACCGATATCCTGGATGATGGCCTTGTCGTTCTGTGAGTCACCTATACCAGTCATGAACCTAGCACCGAGCGTGATGAACTCACCGAAAGCGAAGTGACGATGATGTTGGCATCCAGAGCGATGACCAGAGACATGACCGACAGCGACACCAAGATGGCGATCTCCCTGGCAGATATGGTCCTTTGCGGCAGAACCCAGAGCTGACTCTCGTCTGAAACCGCCATGTTTACAAGATGACGAATGAGGATGCTGTGGCAGCTTCGACTGATCAAAGCAGTGATGCAAGAAGCTGTTTAATTATACGGCAATTCGATGTGGTTTGGGTAAAGTGATGGAAGAAGCGCAGCGTGAAGTGTCTGGTACAAGCTTACAATCGACAAAAGACTGAACCCAGAGTATCTTATTGTACTGGAGTGGAAGGTTGAGGTGCCTACTGCACTATCACGAGAAACAACACAGGCATAACAGCGCGTCAGTACTGAAGCTGTTTTCCAACTTGGGGTTAGGATCTTCCATGACTGCGCTGTTAGAGCTTTCCTGCAAGCCCGCTAGGTCCACACCAGTACTCTCGTTTCTGCCATCTTCAGCATCACTTAATCTGTGGTGTTATGTTGTTTGTCGGTTGAAGTGTCGTTACATTACCTCTGGTTAGTGCCGCGATCATCCAATCAGAATCTGCTGATGTGACCCTATCAGTGCCTCGATTGTGGCATGCCATTCTGTTATGTTATGTTTGCGACGAACAGCAAGGGTTCCCTTTACATGGATGAGCGGTGGTTACAGGCTACCACGTCGTGGTGGAGAGATGAGGTTCGCCTTCAGTGAGGCTAAGTCCTGCTCTTCCGCAAGCTTTTGTGGCCCATGTCCTAGTTGGCATGATAATGACTTTTTCAGGCGATGCCAGGCTCCCCAAATGCAAATCAACATAACGAAGATGACATAACATTTTCTAAGCCTCATAGTGCCTTGATCACTGTCGTAGTGCAGGTGAAGTGGATACAGTTAGCTCCAAAGGCATGCTGTGCTCGGAATGTGATGCCTATCCCAATCTATTAGGCATCGATCTATAGAACTATTGTCGAAAACGTAGCCTTCGGAGCGCAGTTTTTCCACTTGCTCTAGGGCAGGATGGATTCGGTAGAAGGATTACCTGTACAATGTATCCCATAAAAGATACATATCTAGGCACAAGAAGGGTATAAGCCACTTGCCGCATTCCAGTAGTCTTTTATCCGCGCAGGATGACACGCCTTCCGATTGAAATAGTCATGGCAATCGCCAGGCTATGTAGCGTCGGAACGATCGTCAAGCTCATGCGCTGCGATCGACAATTGCACGCCATCTGCGAGCCGATTCTCTACCGCAGCACATCTGCTGTTAGGTGGGCTGTCTTGACTTCTACAGATGAGAAGGCATCATTATAGGTTCTTGTACGCTGCAAACAGCGCAATCTCAACATCTCCACAGTCCGACTTCATAATGTTCCCGTCAGCAGCTTGATGCGTCAGGATCGTTCCTGCGACAGATTATGGGACTATAACGACAAACACGTCAGTACCATGACTCCATTTCAATGCGCCGTTCTGAAGGGACTCGACAGTGTCGTATGCTTTTTTCTGGGGAACGGATTCCGGAAGGATAGTCTCCTCGATCGGTGTATCTGGAGATGTCTACTTTTCCTTGACGGGCAAACCGACGAGCCCGAACAAGAAGCCGACGAAAACAACCACTCCTTCGGCTGCGAGCACATTGCAGCTGCTACCGGGCTTCTAATGGTTATGGTGCACCTTTTTGCGTCCGGCCACAGCATCAACTGCACCGACCGCAACGGTAGAACGCCAGCCGATTATGCGGAAAAGTATGGCATCGCTTCGAATAACATAGTTCAGTGTCTGAGCTGGCTGGCGTGGGTGAGTAAATAGGAAGCTATCATGGCATGATTTGAAAGGTTTGAGGGCGGGAGATAGCGCGTGTACATATCGAAGTTCAGCATTGCCCAATGATTACTTAGGTCAGGTCGTAAGATAATATGACATCGGCAGTATCAGCTTCTCCGTGGCAAACACAAGCAAGCACACATGGGTGATAACAGTAAGCACTTAGTATGCGAATACGTAACAGGCATCTCACAGAATGAGGAAATAAGACATTTTTTGAGCAGCCTTTGAAGCAAGCAGAACGAGAAGCAGCGGCTGATGGCTCACGCCTGTCATTGCCGAGACCTGCAAATCGGGGGTTTCTACATTTCCTGTTTGAATGACTGAACACCTGAAACACCTCGGGGCCATGCTGAAACTGAGTGACAGTGTTTCGAAACACAGCAGATACCCAAACTGATACGAGGACTGTTTTTGGTGCGGTATCATGAACAATGTTCGTCCCAGTGACTGTCTATATCTATGTCACTATCGGCGTCATGTTTCAACTCCCTTCACATTCAGAGCAGTTTCAAATATGACTCGAACTACAGCAGAACAGAGAAAGCGCAACAGAGAAGCTCAAGCAAGACATCGCAAAAAGGTGAATGACGAGATGAATAGGCTGAGGGAGAGGGTCACGGCGATGGAGAGGTTCGCCGAAGACGTCGCAGAAGCCGTACACTGCAACGACCTGCCGCAGCTCATGCACCTTATCCGAGACATGAAAGGGTCTTCCGCGGAATTGAGTGTAACAAGAGGGTCTTCAGCAAGGGAGAGTGAGGTGGTAGCGTTGCCGGATCTGGGGCCACCTTCCGAGGTGCCATTGGTGGTGCAGTCATTGGAGAATCCGTTCTCCATCTCCGAGAACATACCATTTTCTGACTTCGACTTCACTATGCCGACCTTGGAATATCCCCCGGTCCCGCCGGCGGGCTCGCAGGACCTGTACGGAGGAGGCCAGTTTCCAATGCTGACCTGGAACTCATCGGCCTCCTTTGGTGCCGACATGCTGGTGCCCCAAGTTCCGCTGTTATCTACACCCTGGACCTACCAAAATCTATTGACTAGTATGTAAGCAGCTTTAAAACTTCATGAGCGGCGATCTGAGGATAGTAAAGCCTTCGGGCCAAAGGCGGATTATGTAATTATGCAATCATCCAGTTCGTTAGTTAGTAATGCATATCTATGACAAGACCGGTTAAGCGAATAAAGTTATGCTGTTCGCTGTCCAATGTTTACATATAGCCTACTATTAACAATGCCGCTGTCGAGATGTTGATCTTCCTTCAGTGTGAAGAGTGGCGATGCTAGTCCCACATCAGTCTTCTTGTAATGCGAACGTGGCACCTCTTGTGGGGCCTTTCGTTTTCTGGACAACTGAACGTTGTCACCCAGCGGGCGAAGGTCTGTGGACGTACTTGGGAGCTGCCCGCTTGCACTCGGCGTCGGCTGGGCAAGAGATGCCATTGTGGTTGCTTGCAGTCGTATCGGCGCTGGTACGGCTTTACTGGATGGGACGGTGAAACGGCTCTCGTTGGATGGGATAGATGATGGAGAGTGTGCCTCCTCCGGAAGTGAATGGTAGACTGAAGTATCTTGTGGGACGATCACCGTGTATTCCTAGAGTCATGTCATGTTAGTTCTCGCGGCCGAGAGGTCTTTGGTGGGAATGGGGCGTCATACCTTAACGTCAGCTGCGGATGAGTCCAACTCTGAGACGTCGTTGAGACGAAAAGAATCGTCGTTTTCGAGAATGTACTCGTTGTAAACAAGGTATTCGGTGTCGTTCGGAATGCTCGCGGGGTCCTTGGGTGCAGGCGTATCGAAAAGATCGCTCTCTACGTCGTCAAGCGCGTCTTGGATCTGCGCGCCGCGGTGGCCTTCAGCTTCTAGGTCCGAGAAGAGGTCCGAATCGTCGTTGTCTGGGTGAGACGTTTGGTCACTGTTCCCCTCGTAGTCGCTGTCCTCTTAGTCGCTATCCTCGTAGTCGCTGTCCTCGTAGCCGGCTTGTTCTTCGTCTTGGCCGGCCAGCACAACGGAGTCGCTTGTTGCTTTGCCGTTGAAAATACTACAGGCGCCGGTTACTTCTTGGAGTGCAGCAGTAACATCTGCGAGCACCAGCCCTGAAGCGTTCTTGTCGACGCCTGGTTGGTTGATCTTGCCCTCTCGGCGAGAAGAGGCGTAATGCAATAGTGTAAATCCTACTTGTGGCCAATGGGGACACAGGTTGGCGAGGTCGAAGAGGTTTTGGCAGAACGGCCGCCCGGCTTTGGAGCTGTCCAGGACAAAGATGCACTGGCGTGATGAAAGGCCCCAACGAGATGCGGCCTTCTCAACCTTCTTGCGTCCGCTCTGGCACTTCAGTATGGAGATAGAAGCGTCGGAAGCTTGGATGAGCAGGTCAACAATAACCAAGGGTAGTTGTAGTCGAATGTCCACCTTGTCGTAGCCGTCGTCAAGGAGCTCCTGCTCGATTTTCTGATAGTCTTGGACTAAGGTTGCTGAGCGTTCGTTGTAAGAACGATAAAATGTGTCTAGTCGGTTAACGGCGTCATCTATACATTCCATCCTTTCAAAGAGACGAGCGGATGAGGTGGAGGATGATTCGAGGTCGTTATTAGAAACATCAAGGACGACGTTGATGTTTATGAGACGGGGAGAGGCCAAAGGTGGGAAGAGCGGGAAGCGGCAATGGAATCCGTTCGTTACGGGCAGACTGCTGACCGGAAAGGAGTGGGCGATGGTCATCGGCCCTCCAGCACCGAGGATTGAGGAAGGTGACCACGCTGGGGTGGATGTTGGCGAGGAAGAAAAGAAAGCTGAAGAGGGAACATACCATGCCGGACAGGGGAGATTCGCCTGATGAGATGCGAGGTGGAGAATGCGTTGGGGAAGAGTCTCGTTGAAGATAGTATCGCGACTGACGACGGGACGATGGAATGTTGAAGACGGGAGTATGGGATGTGGGGAGGTGGAAGAGGTGATGTCGGGATGTCGGGAGTCAAGTCAAGAAGACGAGGTGACGACGGGAGGTGGTGTTGAATGATGAAGCTGGAAGACAGCGTGAGGCAGGTGGAGGTCGGGTGATTCAGAGAGGTCAGGTGGTGTTAAGGAGGAAAGAGCTGGGGCAGGCAGGCGCGGGGCAGACGGTGAAGAAAGTGACTGGGGACGGGAAGGTGCAGTAGAGGGTAGGTGCCTGTTGGAAATATTTTCACAGCCACCACAAACAAAGATGACATTGGATGACATCCTGCCATTGGAAGCAGCTGACAGCGGTTATACAGAACCTTGAGGTGCTGTCCGATTCAGCATGACATCCAAGTGGAAGCCCAAGAAGGGCGGGAAACGGACTGCCCTGGCTGAGGTAACGTCCGGGCGATAGGCCTGGGACGGGCTGTTGAACCTCACCTTCGGCAGGCGCGACGCGACAATCCGTTTATCGTTCAACTTCCTCGAGGTTTCCTCTTCGCCGTGGCCCTGCTTGGGGACAGCTGGATGCAGTTGCGAATCGGGGTGACGTCGAGCTCGAGAAGTCAGGTCAGCTTTTCTTGATCGACTGCCGAGTCTAGTTGCCTCCAGGTCACCGAATGAATACCGAAATTTGGAGTCCGCCTCAGGACTTGCCCTTCCTCTGTGCCGGTGATGCTCAAGTCTTTTCTTTCTCTGCTCGACGCAGCCACCTAATCCACTCCCTCGCTTCCAACCGATAGACCAACCACCGTCACCGTGTTCAATTACCGCGACAAATTGTTCCAAAGATTGTCACAACGCAGCGTACGGGAGCGTTCTATCATACGCGTTGATCGCCACCGCGTCCCATCGTGCAGGACCGCCATCGAGCACCTCGTGCAGCCAGTCGAGTCCGCAACTCAGCCGAGCCAGACGAAACCCTCGAGCAGCTTCTCCCGATAACGACAAGGTCATTTTGCCACTTGGCGTCGTCCCGCGCCCCGAAGAGCTGATGCCGTTCGACTCGCCCGCCTGCCCGAGCTTCGAAGACTAGGGGCCCCCGACCACGCATTCTTTCGCGGCCCCTCAAGATCGTGTCCGAGGCGACCGGTCGTACCATCTGGCGATGATCATACCAGCCGACATCGGCAACGTGGAGGGCGAGGGCGGCTGCGTTTAAGATTACGGGGGAACACAGCATGCGGAACACCATCCAATGTAATGGCGATGGATCTGGACTGTCGGCAGGTCTACTTCGTGTATCCTCCAAGCTGGCAGTCCGTCCGGTTGCCTCCAGAACTGGGTCAGGAACTGTCTCGGCGCCGCAGTCTCCGGCCTCCCTCGCTCGCTCGAAACATCGCATGGAGCTCTCGCTCCGTCGGGGGGGGGGGGGAGGAGTCAGAAGGGGGGTACCTAGTAGCGGCTAGGACCGAGGAGCAGCATGGACTGAGAAATAAACCGAGTCTGTTGTCGTGAAGATGGCTGTAACCGACTGAGGTCTGGACGTTGAGCTGTATGCATGGTCTACATATCCGTTGATGGTGGGAGAATCTTTTATCAGCGACCGCAGTTGGGAGCTCCCGCTGCGTGGTGTTTATCCAACAAGGCTGTGTGAAAGCAATGGAAGCAAATCATGAGTCAAATTTTTGTCTCCCTCTCTCTGTCCTGGCTAGCTGGCGTATCTAAGGCTAATGTTCCGTAAGTCTTGACACTGGCAATGACTCTGTGCGTGCTCGAGATGGCTCTCACGAACGGAGTCCCCTCTCTTTGCTCCATCACAGAATGCGGGCAAGTTTCTCAACTCTTGATAGCACCCCGCGATGGAATCAACGTCCAGCACCGGCGGAGTGTGCCGAACTCCCGGCGTGCGAGCAAGCATGCCGCTAAGACGTCATCCGCGCGTCCATTCGCAGACATCATCCTCGACCATAATACCTCAACGAGCCAATCACGCAGGCATCCATTACCGACTTCTCTTTTACTCCATCTCGTACACGAGACCACGAACGGTGCGGAGTTGCTTGGAGAACATGTCGGGGACAGCAGTGCGGGTAAGACAGGAATGGCTTGGGCTGGACGTCGCGACGAGACATTGAAGTGCAAACATGATGGTTTGATGGCGTGGGCTTGCGGCCGAGGAAGATCATGCGCATCTCCGTAGCAAGATGCCAGGCGCTACGCAAACTTCTGGTACATAGCAACATGCATTTCGTACTGATCTCCCCGGGCCCAGACCTGTGTGATTACATGCCATGTTTCCACTGGAGCGACTGTCGCAAGATGTTCAACGGAAGATGCTTCCCCTGCGCAGCGGGACTCTGCCGTTGAAGCCCAAGTCTGCCACTTTTCATCGACGAAAACCGCCGGTTCCCGGTCCTAAGACCTCACAGGGAAGAATGAAGCGGAAGAAAGAAGATATTGTATAGGTCGGCCTAGTAAACCAGCGTCATCAGCTACCCGGCACCACTGCAGATAGGATCTAATGATAGAGGAGAATTCAGAGGAACGCGAAGTCTGTTTCAGCCCTCCTCAAAACTATCACGGTCACGAGCCAAGAATTAATACGGTGGAGACCGTGAAGAAAAGGGCGTGTTTAGCAGTAAATCAGGGATAGACTGGGACCACATGTCATCGTCATTGCTGACGCAAGTGCAGAACGATGAGGCGATAGAGCCTTGGAACACGTTGCCTCAGACCAAGCTTCTGACGACGGTGGGAGGAGATAGAGGAGCTCGAAAAAATGTCTGAGACGCAGGCGACAGGGCTGAGAAGCAGTTTCGGACACAGCAGCACATGAGAAGCCGCGAGAACACCATGAAATCAAGAATCCTGATCCCCGGATAACGAATCATCCTTGGCTCGCCGTACGATGTATCATGTGTCCCAAGCAAACACGCCGGCGTTGTGCTGCGGGAGAGCTCCGAGATGTGCGGTGGGCTCTGGCGCCGGCGACGGGTTTTGGGGCGAGCCTGGGCTGTATTTCATGGTATTTCATGGTGGCGACGAACGAGAGCGACGTTGTATTCGGGAGAAGTCGCGGGGGCTGACGACCAGGTGGACAGCCGTGTTCGCTGGTAGCTCAACTCCGACAAGTAGACATGCTGAACCGGCGCGCAGATGGAGAACATCTTTGTTTGTCGCCATTGCGGATCCTCGATCGCATAGGTGGGTTGTCGTCAACGAAACCGCCAGGAATATGACCACGCCGTCAACCTTATCTTCTAGGTAACAGCAAGACGGAGAGGCGACGAGGTATCTCATTGAACCTGCGAAGGTTCCCGACCCGGGCATCGCATTATGCCATTGCCATCAACAGAGCTCGGTGATGCTAGTGTGTCGTGCCGGAGAGGACGAGAGAACGTCGACAGTCGTCTAGGAGAGGGCGATGTAGGCCGATGGGAACCGTGGAAGAAAGGCTGAAAGGTCGAACACGAGGGGCTGCCGGTTGTTGTGGAGTTCACCCGAAGTCGGCCGAGGTGATCCTGGTGGACGCGTAGCCTGGACAGCACGGGAGCACATGGCCGCCGCGGATGCTTCTGGATAGCTGCAGAAGCGAAGGAACAAAGCAAGCTCATTATGTATAGACAACCAGCGTGACGGGCGGTGTGGCTTCGAGACGTTGAAATGGTCACGTCTCCTCGACCGCGAGCAGGATGTGGTTTGTCGAACATCAGGCGCCGAGCGGCAACGTCGGAGGGAGCTCAGGAAGGCAAAGCATCCAAGGCGTTTGAGCTTGGGCGGGTCCCCGTGATCGCTGACGCCAGGGCATCGTGTCAAACGGCATCTCGAGGCCGGTCATAGAAAAGCTGATGTCGAGGTTGGGACAGATAGAATCCGTGAGGCGCCACGAGAGAAGTCGGTTGCTGAGTTGGGGCGCAGGAGTCGGTGGCTTGAGGGGACCTAAGGTAGTAAGGAGGAAACTGTCGGACAGTCAGTGAAGAACCTGCCAAATTATAGTTGGAAAAATAATCGGATTGCTGCCTCACGCGGGTGGTGAAGAGCGAAAACTGCTGTAGAATTGATGGTTGTGGAGCGTTGCGTTTGCGTCTGCGTTTGCGGCTGCGTTTGGAGCCAAAACCGCGTCGTCGCTGTCATAAGTCACACAAGTATTCGCTTCACCCACCTGCAACTTACCACCACCATGAGCGACGATGACTAATATATGCGCCTCCTGAACCTCAGCCGGAACCATCGCACATCCATCATGTTGCAGCTCTTCGACGTAGCAAGTGAGCGTAACCAGCAAGAGCATTTGAAATTTCGGTCGTTCATTGCCGAGCTCCAGTGCGTCCAGCCCAAATGGCTCAAGTTACACCGCAAGTCAATCAACCCCTTGAGGACTGGGTACCCGGCGGCCCTTACGGAGGATATTACATCAATGGCGCCACAGTTTAAGACGAACCGCGGCTGTGTCGCTCTTGATGAAACCGAGTCTGAAGAGAACATCAAATCGGAGAGGGATGGGTGGACAAAAGATGGGAATAAACCGATGCTCGTGGCAGGGTTGCGGGGTTACCACATTTGGGGCTATAACCCTTCACTAAGGGACTGGTCCCGACAGCCTCGTTTGGAAGGACCGATCCGGGTCATCGTTTTGGAAGTGTGCCTAGGATGTTAGAATGTGGTCTTAGAGCCAATCGTTGTGATGCCAACTGTGCACCACCATGCGTTGGCCTAATCATGGTGCAGGAACTGAATGACTGGGATGGCAAGACTTTGCGTGTGCGTGAGTCACACTGAAGTCGCAACGGTAAATACGTCCATGCCAGACTTCACGTCCATCGTCCACCATGTTTTCCTGTATTGTCACGGATTAGCTATGGGTGTTAGGGCTCTCACCGCCTCCCCAACAATAGACATGATTCGGTCCGTTTTTGCTGCATCGCACTCCCTGAGAGGGATTGCAGCCCGGCTTCGATCCTCCCAGCCCATGCTATTTCGTCAGCCAGGCAGTTCATAATCAGGGGCTGCCCACCGTAATATATTACGACATCCTCTGCAGATCAATTACGCACACCTTCTGCAGTCATGGCTCTCGCCAGTGAACATGTGGCGGTAGGGCCACAGGGAAAATGATGGTCCTGCATGACAATCACATTGCTGATCAAATCACGTTAGCTGGGGGATTTAATAGTGCCCACATATTGAAGTGTGTTGCTTGTGCAGCAGCGGAGAGCCAATACATTGGCTCTGGCTCATCTTAGCCTCAACCTATCGTCACGAAAAGCATCAAGCCAAGCCTGCATACTTAGCTCCCTATTCAGTTTATTGCTACTCTACCCTGTTTCAAATGTAACCCTACTCAGTCGCTGGTCATTTCACGCATAAGGTCAGCTGTGGTCCTAGCCAACATCTGCTAGCGCGCAAGAAAGTTTATTGCTTTGTTTGTCCGACATCCTACGAATATATTTCACAGCACCTGGCTTTCTAAGTTCATTTTCAATTTGTAATCTCGTCATCAGTATTGACTTCGCATCGCCGGTACTTTAAATTTAATCGGCCCACGATCTGCACATCATGTCATCAAAGTGGACTTTTGCATGCGCACATAGTAATCACGACCAAATAAGCGAACCGGCGGACCACAGTCATAATACCACGGCCGAGTTATATCATCTATATAAAGTCAACGAGCGTGTGGCATTCAGTCAACTGTTCCCTGACGAAGAGTATCAAGATTGGACAATAAGGGAACTGCATCGCCGGGCTATTGAGGCATCTCATACGCTTACAACGAAGAAGCGA
>JANUHK010000525.1:0-11243 GCA_026319125.1 Colletotrichum noveboracense | reverse complement strand
TCTACACCTAGCTCAACTAGTGAGTTAGACAACAAAGCTATTATGGAATTTCATGCACTCCTAGCATATAGTCACTAAGGGATCATAAAGACCTAGAAATAATTATAATAATAATATAGAGAAAAGGTCACTAGAGAATATGTGGCAAAAGCAATTAAGGACTATGAGGTCTGCTTTAAAAGTAAACCTGCTTAACATCAGCTTTATAGTATGCTATAACCTTTGCTTATGCTGCAAACCGCCTAACACTCTATATCACTTAATTTTATTATCAAACTACTAAAGTCTTAAGAACCCCTTATAGGAATCCACTATAACAGCATCCTCATTATTATAGACAGACTTATAAAGTATGCCTACTTCATCCTATATAAAGAATTAAGTAATGCTAAAGAATTTGCTTACACTTTCCTTAAAAACATTATTACTAACCACAGTATGCCTAAGGAAATTATATCAGACAGAGATAAGATCTTCACTTCTAAGTTCTAGAAGTTAATTATATTATAACTTAGCATGAAGCAAGTAATGTCTACTGCATTTCACCTGCAAACTGACAGATAAACAGAAAGAATTAACTAGATCTTTAAAACCTACCTTTACGCCTATATTAATTATAACTAAGATAATTAAGTAGTACTACTACTAATAGCTTAATTTACCTATAATAGCGTAGTAGGAGAAAGCACTAAGGAATCCCCCTTCTACCTCAACTATGGATTTAAGCTAACCGCCTATGGAGAACCATAAGCAGGCCCAGCTGCATTAAAAGCTATCGCCTCAGTACAACAAATCAAAGATATCTAAGATAACGCACGAAAGGAACTCAAATTTATACGCTAACGAATAATATATTTCAGTAACTAATAAAGGATTAAGGGACTAACCTTAAAAGAGGGAGATAGCGCCTATCTCATATAGCAAAACATCAAAACAAAACAACTAAATAATAAACTTAACTATAAAAAACTTAGACCCTTTAAAATCTCATAAGTTATTTTATTAGTTAACTATAAACTTAAACTCCTAGAAATAATAAAATATCACTAAATCTTTTATATTTCACTTCTCAAACCAGCCCTATAAGGATCATAAACAAACAACCTTATTATTATAGAAAATAACAAACCTAAGTATAAAGTTAAACAAATTATTAACTATATATAAGAACCACAAGGAATTTAATACCTTATTAAATAGAAAAGATATAGTTATAAAGATAATATATAGGAACTAGCTAAGAATCTCACTAATACAGCTAGTGAACTAATAACCTACTAGTAATAATACTAAGAATAAGAAACCACGCTAGCACTTATCATATTAATCTAAAAGAATGCTAGATATCAATAAATCAGACACCCACACAGACACATCAGACCACTAACAGAGGCAGACAGACCATAACAAGGAAAACTATTTCTTCGCCTAGGAACACCAGAAAATAACTAAGATTCCCCTAACAAGAAATTCAGAGTACTAAGGTTCTAATCACTAAGGATAGTGTTGAAATCCAGAACCCTAGAAGCACCTATCGCCTATACCTCTAAAACTAAGGAAGATTCAGCAGGAAGAGCCTCTAGCACCTCATCCTCTCCAGCCACCACCAAAGTCTCCTTACAACCCTTTTTGAAGACTATCCTCTTAGCTTTACGAATATAATCCAGCTTAGCTAACGCTTTATTCACTTCAGCCTGCACCTTCTGCAGCGCCTCTATTCGTTTTCAAAACAACTCTTCAGTTTCCTCCTCCTTATCGTCTAGTCGCTAAGATTCAACCATCAGGCGCTCCACTGGAACCAGTCAGCCAGAAAATGAGAATCAGCGTTACAAAGAAACCACAAACGCTAGCAGATCGCATCGTCAGATATATTACACAAACGAGAAGTGCCACCCACGGCAACGCACTCCCCACAAACCAGGGAACCAGGCAACATCTTACAGCGCAGTCCCTTAGACCAACAGCGACAATAAGGTATAACTTTGAAACCGTTTTCAGCAATCTTAAGGGAATAATAATATTAACGAAGGGTAGAGATCGCAGGATTCTCAGAAACGCAACCTGATATAGTGTCAGCATCATAGGTAGATCAGGAAGCATGATTAATAGATCCCTAACCTAGGAGCAACAACCTACTTATATTAGGTCTTAAGGGTAAGACCTTTAGAGAGGGGACCTGATGTTACAACCTGTTATACAAGGATAACAGTTAACTAACCTCCCTAGGCGTTAGGCAGCTAGGATAGGATATTTATACTGCAGAATCACAGGAACAACAGGGACTCACTTAGGAACAGAAAAACTATAGAACAGGTCATATAACAATAAGATAAGACTAAGCAGGTAATATAGAGTACTAAGCGCTCAGCAACAGCTACTAAGCGCTCACTTATGAACACTAAGCGCTTACTACTACTCAGCTAATAATCAGTAGTAAGGATAAGGAATTACTTAAGACCTATATATAGTATGACCTAGACTTATCTCCTAATCAGACTTCTATAGCTCTTCAGCAATCAACTTTATAAACATCTTCAGATACTTTCAGCTCACCTTCACTGCGAATTACTTATTAAGTCTAAGACTGATCACCTTAGCCTCAGAAGACCTGATCTACTACAGCCTACAACCTACAACCCAGACCACAACCCCAGTATACTATTTTAACGTCAATCCCCAACTTCTGTTAGCAGACCCTACTATCAGATAGCTGACCATAACACTACTTTTAAAGTAGTAATAAATAGTATTAATATAATATAATAGTAATATCTTAATATTGTCACGGGCTAGAGCCCGGATTGATATCTCCGGCTTCGCCGGAGCAGTTACTGAGATCCGGCTCCGTTGGACCCACTAGTCTGCCGCAGTACGCCGCCTAACCCGGCCTGCTTCACCGCTGTTAGGTGCCTACCCTTGTAAAGTCCTTTCTTCCTTCTTCAGCTTAGAAAAGTCAATCGACGGCACCTCTACGTTGAACAAGCCTAGGGGCCAGCCCCTTACAAATATTAAAAGAGTAATAAGTTATAGTAGTATAAAAAAGGAGAGATTTATTTTTTAGTAATTTACGCTCTCTTTATATACTTTTATAAGTAGCTATAGAGGTTTCTCTATAACTTAAGCTATCTTAGCCCTTAAATACTTCCCTATAAGAGTTATATAGTAGTTAATAAGGTACGCCTCTAAGCGGCAAACTGCGGAAGAAAACTTAGAAGGGAAGAAAGAAGATTGCGACCGTGGGCGCTCGGAAATGATGCGACACCAATCTCCAACAAGGCCAACCGCGAATCCGCCGCTCTCACCACAGCAAGAGCCATTACCTCCTCAATTTTGCCGACGAAGCTTGTGGATGCCTCATCCGCCGACACCGAAGCCAAAGCTGCGTGCGACGCTCCGAATGGTACTAAGTCCGAATGTGTCTTACACGCAGCCCAAACTCCTCGCCCATGGCGGTTTTGGGAGTAAATGCGGAACCAAGCACCTACGCAGCTGCCGCAGAAATGGGATTTCGTGGTGCACAGCAATCGCTCTGGTCTTGTAAGCCAGCCCCTTCGTGTACAATCCCAGCGAACCACGACGTGCTTCCCAAACAGCTCCAACAGAGACGGAACAATACCATCATATGCTCTCCGCAGAATGGAGGACAGCACTCCGAGCTTTTCATACACACACCAAACGTCCTTGGCGCCCCGTTGCATCGCAAATTCTACACTAACCGGCGTGCACAACTCGATCGGCTTCTCCTCCCACTCGTTTCAAACTTCTGATGCTGGGAGCTCGGTTCGCATCGGTTCCCATCCGCGCGGCACTCCGCGCGAGGAGCCCTGGCAAGCTACACACCCGCAACAAACCCTTTCCGCCACCGTTTGATTTCGCTCAGAATCCGCCGTCATGACCTGTCTAGTTCTGGTATCGACCGGGCGGATTAACTCCGAGTGGCTGCATTCTCCTTGCTGGACCAAGCACTGGTTCAAGTGCTTAATGCGAATGCTCTCAACGGGGGGCCTATGAAACTTCCTAAACATCCCCGAGTGACGTTCAGGAGCAGAGCAGGCACCGCATTCGTCTTACGACTTGTAAAGATATTTACCCCTGCTGCATACGCCCCTGATTACACATATCCCATTGGTTCTTTGCCGCTATCTTCCTTACTAGCAAGAGCATGTCCTAGAAATCTGTGTTTTCTCCACTGTTACATTACGGGTAGAAACAGAAGTGCATAGATGGCCGAGGATCGTGAAAGTCAAGACAATCTCGGTTTCAACGGGCTTTTCCGACCATGCCGATCAGAAACATGCTCAACGCCGAGTCGACAAGAACCGCCGCCTTTGGGAAGAAACACAAGCATCCGGATCCGGAGCAATAATGGCCAGTCATTTCACATGCTCTGCCGCACTGTCGACCACGCGTGCTACAGCAGCAAGATCTGGACAATCGCGCAACATGCGTCATAGTTTGACAGCGTGGACGACCCTCCCCGGCAGACATTTGAGCATTGCTCGACCCCTGAGGCCAGCTCCACTTTCGTCTCTTCTAAAAGCTCGAAAGTGGAGCCCTCTTCGCTGGGTTCACCGGGCCTGCTGGGCTGGCGTTGTTCTGGCGTGTACTTTAGATAATGTCTGTGGCATGGAATCTACTAACTATCGTGAACGTGACGAGTAAATCTTACTCCGCTGACCTGATTTCCACATTGGATGATTTGAAACATTCCTGACTTCCACACACATATGCAGTCTCTTCAACTGACTTTCTTCCACCTCCCAGAAGCTGTCATTGGATTTAAGACGGCAAATTTGGAGTTTAGATCGCAATGCACGATCAATTTCAATTCTTTGTGGTGCTTATAATTTCCTCTACGTCCCAATTCGCCGCTCGTTCCATGTCAGCTCTCCTTTCCAGACTCAGCGAGGCCCTGGATCATGCAACACCAGCAGCAAGGCAGCGCCTCCGCTAATCGAAGCCCAATAACCTAATCCACAAGGTTCATACCAGAGCTCACGTTGCCAAGGTCCATCTATCCGTGAAGGAGGCTATTGAGACCTTCAGGCTATGATGCTAGACGATTAGATTTCTTTCTTCCCTTCTAACTTTTTCCTTCGCAGTTTGCCGCCTAGAGGCGCACCTTATTGACTGCCGTATAACTCTCACGGGGAAATATTTGAGGGCCAGGATAGCTCACAGAGAAACCTCTATGGCTACCTATAGGGGTATATGAAGAGAGCGCGAATCGCTAGGGGGCAGGCAGCTCCCTCTTCACGCTGCCACAACCCATTGACGATTGGATTTCATATTCTCAACAGTGTTGCTTGCCGAGGTTATTCCAGGTGCTTGATCACCATCTGCCCAGCATCTCGACCTATAGCTTCCCTCCCATCAAGTTCAACACTCCTCCCGAATATACTGCTCATCACTCTCATTCTATGGTGTTCATGGCATGTCCACAATAAGTGATTCAAAATACATAAGCCAGTCTTCATCCACTTCACATCTCGTTGATTTGTGTACAGATCAGGATATCTCAGCAGTGGCATTCAGAACGGGCGGTGATCAAGTCCTAGCAACAGTTCTTAGCTCGATGAATTAAGCGATTGGATTACTCATTCTCTGCAGTTATGCTACTTTCTACATGAACGAGTTGTGGTGAAGGATTGCTTGATCTTGGCAATTCCTTCACTCATCATCCGCGCAACCTCACCATAAAATGCAACTACGTCAGAATGTCATCTGTCCTCTCAGTGTCTTGAAATGCTGCACACCAGAGAGCTCCGTCCGTTTCTGTCTTGTACTAAATAGTGATCATATCGCACACTGATCCCGGTCGCTTTCGATGCTGCTGATTTAGCATTCACGGTAATTGCTGCTTGGAGTCTCGCAGAGACGTCCTGCTCGGGATGAAGATAACTGTGAAGCTTTCATCGCATGCTTTCTTGGAATAAAGGTTCTCTAACACTGACAGTTAGCTGCGGAACAGGTGGCGCAACGAGGACTCTCCTATAATGCCCCTAATGGAGCGTCTCCTGCCAACATGAATACGCCGACGTTGTTCCCCAAGGCCGGAAGTGGGCCCAGCGATCCTTGGAAGCACACGGTACACTCTTCCCTTTCGCTTCTTCCTTGGTTGATTGCTTTGGAACTTGATGATCTGGATTCAATGAACGAATGCATATTGCAAAGCCGGCCTCCTCAGGCTCGGCTTTCAAAACTTCTCTCTGTCTGATACTGTCGACGGACGCATACTCCGGAGGCAGAACTTCACAGCGTGATAGAGACAGCGTCAAAAAATCTCCAATTTGAAGCCGAACTTGGCTGAGTTCCAGCAGCCCAAACCTGGCCTTGAACCTCATTTGACGCCAGTTCATTCAGCCATGCACCATCCTGCCAACCCCTACAGCCTTGCTCGTGCTACCGTCTTCCAGCCGTTTCTCTAAGAACTTGCTGAGGAACTTCGAGTCTACCGAGCCTACCGAGGTCTACAGAGTCTCCTTTGGTCTGCTCATGCTTTCTCAGCTGAAAAGGACCGCTTCCTCTGGATTTCGCCGAGAGACCTTCCGTATCATTCAGCGCAAAACGAATGGCATTGTGGAAGGCGGCGACGCCGCTTTCCGGCATATTGTTCGTCAACGAGAGCCAGTCATCCAATGCGAGCATAAAAACGTCAACGCTGATGCGCTATTTGTTCCCTTTACTCATCACTTGAAACATCATAATCACAAGGGCTCGTCGTGGCAAAATAACTTATTTGGGACGCTACCTGTATCTCAGGGCATGCTTACAGATAATCTGGGAGTATCCAATATCCAAGTCCCACACAGCTTCGAAGGGAGCCGCGCGATGGACGTCCACGTTATCGTAAACGCGGCGTCGAATGTCTCACGGAGGATCGTACGCGAACTGGCACGACGGCCTACCGTGCCAGACAGCCTGTTTGATGATCCACACCCCATACGAATAGCTGCGGAGGGTGATATCAGCCACCTCCGCGATGACGTGCTTATCCCCTTATGTATCCACCATACACATCGAAGGAGCGTAGATAAGGCACCCCTTGTGCTCCATCTCGGCTTCGGGCGGGGGAGAACACTGATGTCTTCTCATATTCGAACGCACATCCGATAGACCAATCTAAACTCCAAAGCGCCGCATACACGCAACCGGGGCTCACACTCACAGATGAGGCCTGTCACAAAGTTCTTTCCCTCTATCCATGGGCCAATTTCAAGGTACAGCATACTCGCGCCGCAGAATATGTCGCACATCGAGCCAATATGGTGGCATGTCTTCCCGTAATCCAACTAAACGATATATTTGGTATCTCTTCAGACTTAATAGTCGACACCAACCGCTTCGAGCTGAGCTGTAGTAATCCACAGATACAGAGAGAGAAGTTCATTGTACTCCATCTTGAACGTCACAGATAGAGCGCGTCAGACGTTCGGAGGTGCTCAGTATGAATCTTCGTCTTCTATATAGAGAGGTTAAATTGAGTTTGAGACCAGGCTTGCGCACACCTTCCTTGCCAGATGGAAAGAAACGCGGTCGGACGAGCCTGGCTTCGCAGTTGTCGTTGAGACGTGGGTATAGACGCTTTTGGAAAACGTGGGCGAATCAATCGGAAAGATGCTTCTCCTAAATTCCAGGCCAAGCAGAGTGTAAACTAGACGAAAGTTCAAGGCTCTGGCTACGAGCTTGAGGGACTGCTGGCATTCCAGTCGTGCTGGGGTCAATTCATCTTTGGCAATGCATCGGGAGAACTTGAAGGATTGATTGGTGTTATTTGATACATTGATTATTGTCAATAGACTGGTAAGCTTTGAAGTCTCACATAGGGAACTGTAGGGGCTCACGAGTTCAAGATTCTCGCACGACTGATGCTCTGTGATAGTTGTGTATATGTCAACTCAAGCACATATCTGCACTGGCATACTTTCAGTTTAGAACCGAGTCAAGCAGAGATAAAGGTGATCAGAGTTGCCAAAGGAACTGCAGAGCGACGTGGCGTGATGATTCCGTTGAAGACAGACCAAGATTGAATCCGGGAGAGGGACTTGATATTCGTGACAGTTTTGACACTTCTTTCGACAGATCGTATTTAACTTGGCTACCTTGGACTCAACCACAAATGATTCAGGTTCATACGGTGGTAGCTTGCCTTCTGCATCATATCCAGTGCCAGTGCGTTTCATGCAGCATGATGCTTGGAGATTTCCAAGTGGAGAACTCTGTGGCCATGAATGGCCGGATGTAAAGTCTCGTGGACTTCATCGATGCCGTGGTTCGAGTCAAAATTTCCGTGCTCCGTAGCATCCATTATGGAAGTGATGCTGCTTCGTGACGAGAAATGGGACAATTCGGGAGTGTTCGCGCGTAAGAGACAGGGGTACTGTAGGGCTGATGGAGTAGTAGTATACGAGGATGGTTCCAGGAGGACTCGACGAAGTTGTCTTTGTACGCCTTTCGGTCATCCGAGCATATCACTCTTCCACGTGTTCCTCTCATACAGAGCCAAACATGAGCTTATGTAGCGCTGGAATACAGTTAAGCTTCAGACACAAAACATAAATGCCCAAAATTACCCGCATGACTTGAAAAGTGGGCAATAACTCTGATGTCTTGACAAAGGCAACGGAGAAATTCGGGAAGCGCGACGGTTGTAGAATGCATAATCCAACGGTAGGACGATGTCTAACACTTGTCCTCGAACCGGCACCATTCCCAGCAAGGCACTCATTTTCCAGTTTGAGAATATTCCAAGTTTCCTGCCATACCTTCGGTAGGAGAGTCATCTCAAGTTCTTCAAAGAAGCCTGGTCAAACACACGTCACCAACTTGACCACATGCTTTTAGAGGCTCACCGATGCGCGAATAAGATACCGATTATTCACGTATCTTGTTCTCGTAGCGTAATAACGTGTTTCAAGAAGCCAGCACTATTATATATGCGCTAGGCGTTGAATAGGCACATCCTTTGCCGCGTCGATAAGTCCTGCGCACGCTTCATAATGCCGCCGCTTTCCGCCTTGCTGAAGGCAACGTACCTCTTCCTTCATGTTCTCGTGTTGTCACCAAGTGATTGAATCATTAGAGACCCCGTCTTGATCTTCCTGCAAGCAGCAGATGCAGCCCTTATCTTACTTAATACTGCGGTCGAATTCGTTCTGGCCGTTTCGATATACTTTATGGGTAAGGTCTTTGCCGCTGCTCTGCATATCCCCGGCAGGGAATCACAACATCGCACCGAGACAGGGGCCAGAAGGCGGGGGCCCGGGCTGAGGACAGGGCGGAATACTGCATCTCTTCGAATCCCAGAAATAGCAGCGAGAAGGAGGTGACCTGATCCACAAGCAAAATTTGAAAAAGGGTCACGACCCAAGAGAAGTCTGTCCGCGAGATAGCTGCAGTTGTGACGCCTCTGCCGTGCGGTCTAGGTTATCGTGGATACCGCCAATCACCAAAGCGATATTGCTTTCCGATACAACTAACAAGGCATTACGAGCGGGTGAGTTCCCAGTACTCTTATCGAAGAACCAGCGATTGGTGATGTTGAGCGTCAAGGGCCCAACAAGCCTGCGTTCGTCGACAAATCTTTGCGGAGCGCAAAGAAGATAGATTGTTCATTTGTTCGTTCAAACTCGAGAATTACCGATAATGCGAGAATCTTTCTTCGAATCATTGGGTGTGCCATGGTTAATTCGATTTCTATCTGTTCAGAGCTTGAGAACTTCGGGTCATGCATCGCCTCAGTGTGTTGACTAATTTGTCCATGGATTCTAAATATGGGTATTGCATATAGAAGCCCACCTGCCAGGCAATTCAGAGCACCTTGAAGCCCACAATGCAAGGTATCTGAAAATCAACATGCCCGGCTTGTCCCAGAAGGGTGATTCCCTAGATAAGGATTTCACAAACAAGTCCAACCTCAAATACTCTCCAGGCAAGCGTCATACCTCTCTTCACTAGAAAGCACTGTCATTGCTGGGTCAGATGCGTAATCAATGCCTGGATCCGAAGTTTTGCTTGGAGGTTGTTCCTCAAACAAGGGTCCTCGATGCAGATAGTAGGCTGAGGGTCATAATTAACCTCAAAGGTGCCCAAAAGACGGCAGGGTGTCTTTTCCTGACAACCGTCGCACAATGCAGATCGTGGTCAACCATGACTTCATGCGAACCAGATCGCTCTCATAAGCCTCTTATGTGGACTTGTCCCGTACCTCCAGAGCCCGACTAATGCCTCGTCTCTTTCTAAGCTTTCAATGTATACTGTCTTCAACATCATTATAGCCTGCTAATTAATGTCTTCAAGTCATGCGGGAAAGCGGCTCGAGAGGGAAGCAATGGGCAGGTAACTAGAAGCATCTGGAGATATTTGACCAAAGAAGAGAACGCATGCGTTAAGGGGCAATGATGCGGCACAATGAAGTATTTACATGAGAAGACATGTCTCATATTGAAGATATAGCTTCGTGAATATTGACGAGATGTGATTCGAGACGCTCGCGCATGATGCGATGGGGAATGCACGAATTGATAGGGACTCGAAGCTCCATGAGTTTAGTGGTTCTCAAGGCATCGTCCTAGAGTATGCAGGGAGTGAATGATCGATGAAGATGATCAAGATAGTGGCACATGCATTGTTCTCCTGTCCCGGAAGAACTTTGTGTAAGCAGATACTATATGTTATAGAGGATCATGTATCGCCAGTTGCAACATCACTACCTTTGACGCCGCAGGATAGCTCATAGTCTGAAGACTTATGATATGAAAGGGGGCATGTGGCCGTGAGTTGTTCTGTGAAAGGCCCGGACATGTGGTGCGGAGCGCCGGCTTTGGCCCCGCTCCCGAAAGAGCCCGCCATGAACAAACCCATCTCTATCCAGCACCACTCAATTGTCACACCGATTAACCAAAATCTGATGCTGGAATTGGAATATCAGTCGCTGGCACGTCAATGCCCAAAGTGCCACCTGTTTGTATTATCCACCTTTGCGTCGCCGAGACCGAGTCCGCCGCAAAGGCAGAGGTGGATGTGGACATGTTTGTTTGTTTTGTTTGTTTGTTTTGTTTGTTTGCTTTGTTTGTTTGTTTTGTTTGTTTGTTTTGTTTGTTTGTTTTGTTTGTTTGTTTTGTATTTAACGCCATGGCGGCAAGGGCGCAGCCGCCCTTGCGGCCGACCTCCCGAAGGGTATGTGGCGTGGAGGGCCGCAAGCTCAAGCCAGAACTATACTCTATAGTACACGCTGTCTCCTC
>JANUHK010000524.1:0-11318 GCA_026319125.1 Colletotrichum noveboracense | reverse complement strand
CGCCTCGTCTCGTGCGATCCTCCGCCATTGCCCCGGCCGCCTGCGACAGGGGCCAGAAGACCCGCCGAGCCCGTGGGTGGCCAAGGTCCAACCTCGCCGCACGTGACCCCCTCGCCGCCCCGCCCGTCGCGTGGTGTCGCCCTCGACGCGACCGCTCCTGACGCGACCGCTCCTTACGCGACGTGCACTGAGCGTCTCATTCAGGTGTACATAGTACGGAGTCTGAGAAGCAGATGATTCCCCCTTTCGGTAGCTTCCACCCCCCTGCCTGCGAATCGCTGATAACGTCCGCAGGTATGTACGGATATTCCTTTTCATAATGTTCAGCAGTACGCGAAACGGGGCTTTAATCTTACGTACAGGAGCTTTCCATATGTCAGGCAAGGTCACGTGGAATGTACATTGGAGCCAACGTGGTGTGTAACTCTCTTTGTGCACACTTGCGCTTGTATCTCAATGTCACTGCCGCCCGGCCACTTCCACGGACCCCGAGTAACGTATATAAGCAGGCACCCTCCCCGTGGCACCAACCGTCCTTTCTGCAAGCGGTTTCCTCCTTTTTTTTTTTTTTTTTTTTCCTTCCCTTTTTCCCCAATATAACTTTTCACCCACCACAATTACGCAGGCGTTCTTTTTGAGCGGTGTGGCGATTTAGCCCTAGCTGGCACAGTGCGAAGACCACGATAAAGTGAACTACACATAATAGGGAACAAAACAAAAATGCCTAATTACGCACCCTACATGCTGTGGGTGGTGCAGCATATCTCATGGGATAAACATATCTGGCAAGCTGGGGGCCGCTAAAATATTAGTTTCGGCCTTGGCATCCCAGGCTTGCAGTAATCTTACAAGTGGGCGGGTGTCGTTGTAGTCGGCTGTTCCCCCAGTTCGAGGGTGCACGGCTTTTTTTGCAGCAGGCCATCGTTCGGCTGCAGTTTCCGATAATCATCCTGCACTAGTTAGCCGCCACTTGGCTCGCCACGCCGGTACCTGCTGGGGTACGGTACTTTGCTGTGCTCAGAAAGGTTGTGAAAGCACATATATCCATCGCAAGCTGCACAATACTGCGTACATGGTTCTGCTCAGCAGCCAACCTGTTCCCTGTGGCATGTTGGGGCCATCTCGTTTGCGAATCGCCCGTCTCAGACGAATCCTTTCCTGTTCTGCTAAGAAAAGATTTGTATTGTGTACTCGGTGGTCCTCCGGGGAAAATGGGACCTCCCACCTTCAAAACTGAGTTCCCCCGTCCGCGGCCAGGTCCAGCGATGTGATTGGTCACGAGGCAGCCCTGAAATGATTGGATACTGCATCGTAGTAGAGTCCGGGCGGGCCCTACTTCCTTGTTAACCACTCAGAGGAGCTGGTGGTGGCTGACGAGGACAACCGTGATAAATAATTCTTCCAGGGTCAGCCCTGGCATACCGTGTGCGATGTAGAAGCTGGGCGTCTGTGGCTTTGGCCTGACCTATAATGTTTTGGGCTTGGCTCGAGACCATTATTGAAGTGGATGATTCGTTTTGCCTCTGCCAACTTTCGTTTCAAATCGTCGAAGCCCATGAATAAACGCCCGTCGACATTGGCGCCTACGACAAGTGTCTCGGCGTATGGCCGCACATGGTTTAGCCGATCAAAGCCGGTCTTGCGACCAGTGGCAACGTGAGATCGGCCCGTCTAGAATCCGACACAGTCCGGTTGAAGTTCTTGTGCGTGGAGCCACATCTCCCCTTCCATGTCTCCTACCTCAACAACCACAACTACACTTCAACACAAGCCATGCCTCCTCGCAATCAGAACACGATATCGGAGAAAAAGACGAATCGGCGCCAGAGGCGCGCAACTGCACGGGCTACGCGACGCAAGAAGCCGGCTGAGCCCACGACAGGCAGACGATACGTTCTTGTCGGCAAATCCAAGAGTTCGCCTTACGAGATCGTCTACGGATGCATCGATGACGGGAACAATGTCAGCTACGGATATAGAGTCCCGCGGTTACGTTTAGGTGTAAAGCTCGTGAAACATGGCGAAATCAATTACAATACGATGTTCCGAAATCTCGGGCGAAGCGAAATCACGGCAAAGATATTGGCGAAAGCCGAACGGGCGGAACAGAGATCTTTGTCAAGCGGAGAACAATAGGGCACTACGAGACATAGTGATGACTAGGAAAATCGCAGATGCTTTAAATAGCGTGTTGCTGCGCTGTTCGGCTGCTGCAACTGGGAGTATGTACGCTATCCCGCGGCTGAGAATAGTCGCATCCAGTACAACAAGACAAGTGGTCATGACGGGCGTCGCTTTTGGGGCTGCTGGGCAGTCGGCAGAACTCTTTCTCGCGCAATGGGACTCTACGTCGACCGCGATGGTACGCCAGCCTCTGGCATCAATGCCTGGCCAAATGCAGTCGTACGTCAGGCACCGCTCGAGAACAGGTTCCTGCGACGCACTCCAATGTGGTTATCCGTGATCCTTAGAGAGCAATAAGATCACACTCGACTTATTAATCACGTCTGCTTCAGGTCATCCTGCTGTTGCACCACTTCCTACCAGTACGGAGAGGTTCGGAACAGTATGAGGCCATACGGGTAAAAGTTGCTGGCCGCGCGGGCAGTGCGCACCCAGATCGATGAGCGGAGCCGACCCGGTTCCGGGAACGGACATGACGACACTCCTGGTCGAGAAAAGGACACAGACATATCAATCAAGACAATATGAAACGAGACAGTCCACCACTAAAGGAGGATACGACGAGCAGGCCGCCGCACAGCCCCAGCAACCGCTATCCCCGTGCTTGTCCTCGACGGTAGAGATCTCGACTTCACGTCTCGCAATAGCAGAGCGTCAACGTGAAAGTTGTATAGCAAAGTTCTTCGATGTAGGCAACTCGATGATTCCTGTGTCCTCTGTGGGCGACAGAATCTGACCGACGACGCAAATTCGACAGCTGCCGCCGCAAGGCATGTGTAGCGTCGCGTCTGTGTCATTCGCTCGAGGCTAGGAACAGCGAGCAGAGCAGTGGTGCGCTGTAACTACTGTGGCTAAGCGCCATAGATATAGGGGGTTGAGCGCTAATGTGCGCTCTTTAACAGCGCTCATGCCGCTTGAGTCTAAATCGGGCTTACTAAGGTAGATGAGGTGCACCAATAAATCTGACTCGGACGATCCTCGCTCCGGTGTTATGCTTAAGGCCAAAAGACGACGACTCGACGTCTAATCCCGAGCCGGACCTTCGGCGTACCGCAGCTAGTCCTGTTCGCAACGATGAGTCTTCCATCACTCTTCTCGGTTCTATCCAGTGTGTCACTACGCAAGACCCCCGCTCGGCCGTCGACTGCCGTCAGCCGCGACAGTTCGGCCGTTGCACTGTCATCGGCCTCTCCCGAGCCTACCTACCCTCCTCGGTCACGGGGTTTGATGCCTCCTCCGCCACTGGTCACAAGTGTAGCAGAAGCCGACCCAGACGCAGGTTTGTCGCGCCATCCGACACTTCGCACTGTCGCAAGCAGACAATGCTCACGGCGCGATATGTAAACTTGCTGACAATCGTCCTCGTGCAGATTTCTCCGACGCTGCCATCCTCGATCACAACCTCGACTCTGAAACGAATCGCGTCACGTTCGATTGGAAACGCGCCGGCGTACGCGAGCAGCTCGTCATCGCCGAAGTCCATGCTCAGCTGATCAACCAGCGCAAGATCCTGGACTACTGGCGTCAGGTTCATCTCATGACGGGCCAGGTGCGCGAGGAGGCCCTACGCTGCGAACTCTACCACGTCTTCAAGATCCTCGATCATCGCCGTCGTCGGAGGCGACGGTCCTTTCTGCTGGTGCAGTGGGTCGGCTACTCGGACGACCCCGGAGACACGACGTGGGAGCCCCTCGGCAAGATCGAAAAAGTCGCCCCAGTCGATGTGCAGGAATACTTGATCAAGAAGCGACTGTGGAAGAATCTGCGCCCGTGGCCCGCTTGGAAGAAGAATATTCAGAACGATGAGGATGCCCGTCTTCTGCGGATGACTGCACCTAGCTTCTTGGAGGAAGCCAACCAACGCCTGCGCTCCAGATCGACGACGAGATTATCTGCGGACCTTGGGTTCGAGATGTGACGCATATACATCGCATGGGCCACCCCGGCAGTTCCAATGGGAGACAAAGCTTATCCCCATTTTGTGGCTGTAGGGAGCATTGGAGCTTTCTGGCCGTCCGCTCCTCCTATTTAAAGGTACGGTTTAACAGTGGATTGCTGTTTGATGAGAGCCAGGCCAAAGGAACTTTGAAGATGTGCTCCCTGCCGAGAGCCTCAGGCTTAACAGCTCAACTTGCCAGAAGTATGTCACGATTGGCGAAGTGCTGCGGGAGGGAACTTTTTTCGCTGTCCACGGCGTCGATCAGCAAGTCTGGTACCTGGCAACGGAGATCCCTGACAGACCCACGCAGTGCCTGAAAGGCAAGCGGCAAAGCTGAAGGCTTCTCCTGACCAAGCGGAACTGCTTCATCCTTATGGTGCAGCGGGACTGGTATCCTAGGGAAGTGAAAAACTAGGTAGGCAGGAATCTATGTTTACGCAGTAAGTACTGGCGATGAACTGCGTCCGACTCGACGTCAACGTCACACTGATGAGTTAGGAATTGCTTACACAGCAAACATGTCGCCATCACGCCTGCCTATTGCAATCAGCTAGCTCTTGCTTTGAAGAAAGTCGACTCGGCAGTCTTATCTGGAGGAATCCGATTGACGAGTCTTTGAGGGCTGCGGAGTAAAGAGAGATCCATGTTCTACGACCAAAGGCGCAATAGAGGCTTTAAGCAAAGTAGGCGACTTGTGCGATAACATTCGTTGGCGGAACAGACAGCCATACAACCTAACAATGACAACCTCTTTTTGAAGCCTTCAACGACCATAGCTGAATCTGCCGTGGTGATAATTTTCGGAAGTCGGAGCGTCGCTTACTACAACGCCTCGAAGAATGAATGGACTTTCCAAGCACAGATAGGGTTCGGACTTGGCTTCTCGACACCTTTACGAATCCGAGTGAAGTCAGGCCTGGAGGAAGAGATGTTGGATGGCCGCAATTGGAAAAACCTTAATGATCACTTGAAACACGAGCCTTCATCTTGATTCAACTTTGCCTTACCATCTTGCATCAACAAATCAATCATCGAAACTTTCGACCAAGTAGGTGTGGCAGTCAGCGGAGGCAAGCATGTGATCGGCACGAGAACGATTATGGAGGTGAAAATGAAGGAATATAGCGCTCACGACAACTACCTCATCTTGCAACTAAATTCGCAGGTCATCTTCGCCCACTGCTCAACCGCCAACAGCATGGCTACGAATAACAATGCTGCCGCAGATCACGTAGCGACACTGGCGAGTCTCCTGGACCCTTGCCGTCGGTATCCGATTGTTGAGTCTGTCTTGCGCAATCTCAATATGTCAGACGTGCATATGCTGCGCATGACCTGTAAAGCCTTCAGCTGGCTTCCCGAGCATCTGCCGACGATTTTATTCAATCTGAGTTCGCACTTGACAGCCTTTGTTCAGGATCCGAATCGATTCCGCGAATACATGCGGGATTCCGACGCAATAATTTCCCGCGGCTTCGCACTCAATTTCTTCGTTCGCGGAAGTGCTCCTTCAATGTTTTTGGATGTTTTTGTCCAGAGAGGGCAGCCGGCTGAACATTTCTTGCGGTATTTAGAGGGCAAAGAGCTTTACACCATCAGCTCAGTGCAGGACGCCAATGATGGCCAAAGTGAAGATGTAGTGCATCCGTTTCCCCTTGCGTATATACACCAAGCTGACTTTAAACGTCAGATACATGATATCACCGTACTTCAAAATGCCGAACGCAGAACAACAATCCGCCTCATTCGAACCACAGCGTTTCCTCTAGGAGCGGTTCTGCGAACTTCATTGACGACAGCAGACCTTAATTTGATCCTTCACGACAAAGCATACTCAATCTTCCCAGCATTAACCATACAGAAGCATCTGTTTTATCCCCTAAAAGATTTGAACGGCGAATTCGGGCGTAGGCTGAACGAATATGCGCACCAGGGATGGAACAATCGTCATTTCGCATGGCCTGACTGGTCACCCGGTAAACTGAGGGGCCTGGGCCAGCGATCTTTGGACGATAAATCATCCCTCGTTGTCAAACTTCACGACGGTGTCGCGACAATGTCTGCGACAGCGCAATCCATCATTAAGCATTCCCAATTCAACGTCGTACATGGGTCTGAGTATGGCGGGTTGGTCAGAACGGAGCGAAGGCCGCATAATGCTACTGCTGGTAGCCCACATGTTCTTTCGCTGAAGGCCAAGACGATTACTTCCTACTCTCTCCGTCTCCCACTCACGTGTGGAATGTTGAGCAGCTGGGAGGCTTTTATTACGGAGCGCTTGAATAGGTGGACCATAGTGGAGCTTTTCAAACTGGAACCTGGGGCTTGGCCGGATGGCTTCACTCGTAGGTTCCGTTCCATCGCAGTCAACGAGGATAGCTTGCAAGGCTTCACACAACCATCCACATGGGATTACGCGGATGACCAAATTCCACAATGGTATGCTGAGTGGGAAAGATCGTAGGCTTGCGATGTCTTTCACTGGTGGTGTTCGGAAGTACTCTAGGTGTTTGCGTGCAATTACGTCATGTTCTACTCTCTTTCTGTACTATAATGTGCATGAGAGACGGCAGCCGGTAGTCATCCATTAATACGCTGCACATGGACAGAGACTAGGTATTGTGAATAGGGTCTAATGACATCAGTGGTGCACGTCTTTGCCAACGCTGCCTACTGCTCATGTTGCTTCGTAACTCTTGGTTCTAGTTTCAGCCAGACCATAGTGTCGCTCACTCGCAAAGCAGTCCCTGCAGATTGATGGCTGAAATGCCAATACCGATGCTGAGTTGTCACCAGTAAGAATGATACGACTTCTGTGTGTGACACTGTCAATGCGTGACATAGGATGGACGCTTGTAGATGCGAATGGCAGTACGGGACGAACGATTGATTACTGAAAGTTGCCCCTCTTCAGACAATGCGTGACCTGCTACCTATACTAAACCCAATTGCCCCCTTGTTGCTTCCCCCTTCCTTCTAGGCCGTTCCGAACAGCCCTTACAGACTCAGAACTAGAATGATACTTAACCACAACTTTATGCGGAATATCTCGATTTTCAGGATATCAGCGAGTCAGCTCCGGTGCTATCGTCCTTAGGCCAATACGGCAGTTTTTCAATTTCTCCAGGTGTTCTCCAGACAATGAAAATATAAAAGTTTGATTTGTGATGACGCCATCGCATAGAAGCACAATATCTGTTCGACCTCGGCAGCTATTATCATGCATGTAGTCCGCGGCAAAAAGAGGCGAAGCCCCACTACACTGGCGGCCGCAAATGCCTGCCAATCAGCGGACTATGAGTCTGAGTTGACACACAGCTTTGAGGGCTGTTTAGTGGCTTGTGCACAGTGTAGGCAAACTTTGGTCGCCACATGTGTCAAAGTTTCTTCCTGATCATATTCTCGTCAAGAAACCTCCGTAGTAAACTTGGTGTGGCATCACACTCTCGTGTTACTTTCCTCTGTCTATATTAACGCTCGACGGGATACAGCTGACATACTGGTTGCTGTTGGGAATCTTAGCAAAGATATCTGCGAAACCATTCTTCCACATAGTATCTGTTCCCTGAAGCCTGGAAATTACAACAGTCTGGACTGCGCTTGGGAAACATATTCAAAAGATCCCTGAAGTCTTCATATGCAGTATCACGGTGTTACGACCCGTTAGGCATAACACGTTGGAACAACCCCGCCTGGCATCTCGGCGGCTAACGCAGAACATATGTAAGCAGTAACACAGGTGTAACCAGGAACCATCGGGAAAGGAAGAACTATGGTACAGGTCACGTGACTTCGGGAACAGCAGGCAAGGATGGATATGTTGGATATGTCTGGTATCCCAGCTATCCATGGATATGTTGGATAGCACAGATATCCTACATAGCCACCACAGAAGACACTGTGCAGGACTTGCATATAGTATGACTTGAGCCCGGCTTATGGTCCGACTTCCATAGCTCTTCAGCAATCAACTTTTATTCATCTTCGGATACTTTCAGCTTACCTTCACTGCGAATACTTGTTGAGTCTAAGACTGATCACCGTAGCCTCTAACTATCGATCTACGACACAGCCCACGACCTACGACCCAGACCACGACCTCAGTGTACTGTTACTACGTCTCAATCCCCAGCTTCTGTTAGCAGACCCTACTGTCGGATAGCTGACCGTAACACACGGTAACATGAGGGGCTTGCCCCGGCATGAAAAACTGTGCTATGGGTCACTAAGCTGATCACTCTGCATATGAAGGAGTGATTAGTGATCACTACACCAGGAGATAGCCATCACCTTGAATAAAAGAACTGTCTAGGATTAGCTATCTTTCACTATGAATACTTTGTTAAGCTTATGACTGATGACCATAACCCTTGAAAACCCCGGCCTATCTAGAACGACTCTTGCGACATTGTAATACTGCTTTACGCGTTATGCCTCAGCTTCTCTAAGCAGACCCTAGTGTTGATTTAACTAACCATAACGTTGACTGCTTGTAACAAATCCCCTCGCGCTGGGTTGAAACCCGCCAATTTGACGGTAGATGAGCGCAAAGATATGCCTTAGTCATCTATTGTTGTAGTCAGCCCCTGTGTTGAACGCATGGGTTGTTTCACAAGCTGGCAGCCTAAGAATTCTTTATTCTCCGTTGTGTTCCCCGCTGAACCTAGTGACCTCAAGTATCCACCTACATTATAATAATCGTTACTTTAATAACAACATCACGCCTATTCACCGCTTAATATAACTCAGTAGCTTAGTCAAGCTGCATTAGTATCTAATATCCGCTTAAGATGACGGTCCGCATTAGTCGGCTACTTTTCCAGCAGACTTTACAGACCCTCTAAACTGCAGTGTTAGAAATAGATTAAGGTAATGTGTCAGGGCATGTGTAAGGTAATCTGAAAGCGTGGCATAACACGCTGCTCATAGAATGCATCTGCGAATGTCTACAGAGAACTGATTTCGAATTGATAGTTGATTATAAATGATGCGGCCTCGTTCGTAACTAGTTGCTGGCGCTCTCAGACAAGACCTCCAAACGATTCGAGCGAACATAGGGATATGAACCGGTACGCAAGCCACAGCGCCAATCGGCTTGATGGAGAGCTTGGAGAGATGGGATTTCGTCATCTAGCCCATCGGGCAAAAAAGCTTGCCGAAATCTATGAATCGCAGCAGACAATTATTGAAAAGCAGGGGATTTATATTGCGGCTCTGGAAGAGCGCCTCGAGACATACGACCAGTTGAAGGCGCGGGAGAACCATCGAGGTAGCTTCATGTCATAAACAAATATATCATCTTAGACGGGTTCTGGAGGGATGTTGGACATCCGAGCTTAGTCTACGCCGTGCAGATATTCAAGAAAAAAGACACATTATGTGTTTGTGGCGCCAACCAAGGACGGGATCGCTCATGTAACATCGCGATATTCCAATTTCAGGTCTTCCATACAAGCTACTATCCTGTTTCTGCGTCTACATCCAAAGGCCTATAGATTGTCTACGGTACCCTTAATGGCGTTCAATCGTTTTGACACCGTCGCGAGCAGTCTATCATACCGAACCACCGCTTAGTATACCACTGTCTCATCAAAACTTCTAATGAAAAGCGAGAACGGCGGGTCTTCCTGCGACTTAACCCATCTAGGTAGTACCTCGCCCGCCGGCCGCTCAAATAAGTATACTAAGAAGTCTTTACCATGAGGCATTGCCAACATAGGATCTGCAATCCTGCTCCAATACTCAACCTCCAAGGCGATATGTGGCCCAATTAAGCTGACGCAGATGCGACTCAGGTGGTCTAGCTGCCCAAGAGTCTCCCAGATGTGGACCCAGTCGTCGATTTGTCGCGTCTGGACAGATGCGAGCCAGCGAGAGTTGGACAACGGCAATGCAGTGCGCAAGGTCGGCTCGAAGACAAACCAAGCAATTTCGATCGAAGACATGAGTTTGAGGCTGGATGGGGGCGTGACGTCCAAGAAGTGGCGGAGCGTCTTGGTATCGTGGAAATAGAGAGTCAATCTTCCCAAAAGCAGTGGCAGAAACTCAGAGCATCTAATACGTCTGTGAATACGAAGCGGGAGTTGACGTGGCGTGGTTAAGTAGGGACAAGACGCACATGGTTTTCGAAGTTGTTACCAATGACAAGAGGCGCGTCCGATGAGCTGGACTTCCGTGTGACATGCATGCCACATGGTATGAAGGGACAGGCGTCCATATTGCGTAAGAACGGTAGAGCACGGGTGACAGGTGCCAGAAGCAGTCGCGAGACTGCAGTTGTTGGCTGTGACACGCACGGTTGTAGATTCCAGCTGCATCGCTGACGAGGTGGATGGCTGATGCAGGCAGAAGATGGTGATAGATAATCAGACGAATCTCGGTGGGCAGATTCATGAGCGAAGACGAACCAGAGGACACCATGGCGAGAACTACTAAAGAGTCCACATCGAAAACGAGAGACTAGAAGGGATCTATCCTTGCGTCACTACGCTACAACGAATTTATGGCTCTATCACACTTAAAAAGAAGACTTACCAAAGTGCCTAAATACTGTGTACCTTCCTCCGCACTACTGGTTATGTTGGTTCGCTAGATGGTGATTATAACAATGGAGAAAAGCTAACCAGGGTAACAGCCAGGGGCGCTATTCAGATACACCACTCCAAGTCGAGACAGCAGCAGAATATAACCGCCTCTAAAAGAGCAATCAGCAGTAATTTATCTATAGTAAACGGGTTATTGCTGCATCAAACGCAGACAGCCCTCACTAAACTATTATGTAACGTGTAATGCCGCTAGGATACCCAATTGCACCACCGCTCCGATGCTACTGGACCAATTTCCACACACTTCCATCAGCACATACGGCTTCTCAGGAATGCGAGAATACACTAAACTACCCGGACTAGTGATACCCTGCGTTATTTCTCACACGCTTGCGCGTTTCATGATCATCACCAGGAACATAGTGGCGGGAGTAGAGATCTTCGAAGTTGATCACTGGAAGCGCCTCGTCATGAACTGATTCGAAATGCTGGAGAGCATTGAAGAAAGGTCACCTTCCCTTTCGCCTAATTTTTCTTGGCATCCACTGTTAGTGCAATACGTGGGCTACCACCAAAATCCCTAACAGCTGAAAATCCTTCACCTCTCTCCCCAGCGCCCTCCCGCGATGGCCTCGCAGCCTCCGGCGGGC
>JANUHK010000523.1:0-11337 GCA_026319125.1 Colletotrichum noveboracense | reverse complement strand
AATACTAGCGCTATACCTACTTTAGAGCGTGGTATATACTTAAGTATATAACCTACAATAAGCGCGCTAAGCGTGCCTATAGAGCCTTTATGCGCTTATACTCCTACTTCTAACTTTTTCCTTTTATAACTTAATATTAATTATTTTAAGTTAGGATTTATTATGCTTTAGCTATTACTTATAAGCCTGCTATTCTAGTATAAAGATATTTAGATTAAACCTTTCGCTTATTTATTTTTTAATAAGTTAAACTTATTATTATACTCTTTTTATTTTTTTAATCTAAATTATATTTATATTAACTTTCTTAATAAACTATTAGTTTATTATTAAAGTAGTATTTATATTCTTTAGCTTTTATAACTTAAAATAATGAGTAGCTTTATACTTCTTATTTCTATAATTATATAAATAATAATATTATTTAGAATATATTAGTTGATTATAATTAAATTAATTACCTTTAGCTAACACTTTGGTTTAAGTTAATTTGAGTAGTTATTTTTAAAACGTTCTTTTAAAACTATTCTTTTATAACTCTCTATTAAAGTATTACTAATATAAATTTTAGAACTTTTTAGTTTTAGTAATTATAATTATACTTCTAAGTTTCTTTATTTCTATGTTTTGTTATTATTCTTCTCTATATATAATAAGTGAAAATCTAAAGAAATATACATAGGTTTCTATTTTATTATTCTTTTAGTTTTCTATATTTAGATTATAATATATTACTAAGTATCTAGTAAAGAAAAAATAGTAATTAGTTTTCTTTTTATTTAATTATGTTAAGCTTTTTATAATATTAAAACTTGTATATTTCTAGATTAATATATTATCAATAAATAAATATAATATAATTAGCTTAAGAAGTCTCTTTTTTTAAGTTTTTCTTATAGTAGTATTATTATATCTATTAAGTATAAAAGACTTTTATAAGAGATTACTTAATTTATTAGTTTAATATACTTTCAAAATATATTTAATAACTATCCTCTATAGTTTAAATCTAATTATTAGTTTATTTAACTTTAATATATTCTCTTAAAATCTTATAGTTATATATAAATAACTTTTCTTATGTTTTTAGTATTATTTAGTTTATAGAATATTTAATAAGTCTTAAAAGAAAATATTTTATTAACTTCTAATACGTTTCTTATTATTATTTTATTATTTAAATATAAATATTTTATTATTGTTATAGTAATAGTTAAAATATACTTATCTCTTTATTACTACTTATATATTATACTCTTTAAGAACTATTTATATTTTATCTATATAGCAATTATTTTACTACTAAAGTATATATTTAATTATTTAAAGTAGAATAGTTTTAAAGTTAGCTTTATAAACCTATATACTTAATTACTTTATTAATAAAGTTATTAATTATCTCTTTTAGTTTAATTAGTATTATTGTTAACTAACTTAACTTTAATATAAAGTTATAAATACTTAAATAAGACTTAAAAAAAGATAGCTTTATATTAAATATAAACTTCTATAGTCAATTCATATTGAAATCTACTTACTAACTACTTAATAAAATACTACTTCTTTTATAAAATATTCTAATTTATACTAGTTATTTAAAATAAAGTAAAAGCTATAGAATTATAAAGTAATATGCTATGAATTTTAATTAAAAAAGATTTAAAAGTTATAATAGAGGGTAATCTAATATATTAATTATAGTTTATTTCCTCTAAGGTTTTAAAAAGTAGAGATTCTACTATTAAAGCTAAAGTATTAATTAGCTAATATAGTAAAGCATCTAATAATATACTATACGCATTATAAAGAAGCCTTAATAAGTACTCACTAAATAGTAAATTATACAAGCCATATAGGCCTAATATACTTAAGATATAAGGTATCCTAAGAGTATAATATCTTCTTAAAAAAAGATATAGTTTTATTTTACTTTTTAGTTTCCTCTAATCATTACTTATGTAATAGTTATAAACTTAGGTTATTAAATTTTACTTTTACTTTTACTAATATATTTTAGCTATCTACAAGAATAAATAGAACTCTCTCTTTTCTCTTTTAAATTATTCTTAATTAACATATTATTAAGATATTTATTTTTATTAAAAACTAATTTATAAATTATAAATACTTGTTAAAGACTTATAAAAACTGAAATAACTAAATTATCTCTCTTGAATTTAACTATATTCTTATAGAAGTTTAAAAATACTTTAACTTATATATTTTAAATGTTTCAAATTTCTTTAAAAATTAATATAAAAATCTCTTTAAAGTTTTTATTTTTATAGAAGATAATTATATTTAATACATTAATAAGTATTTAAGGCGTTATTATTATTAAGCTATAGAGAATTAGAGGTTTAATAGCACTTCTCTTACTCTTTTTATTCTTAAGTTTAAATATTTAGTAAAATTATTAATGAAAGATCAAATTTATTTTTAACTATTATAAACTATATCTTTATACTTGGAAACTATAAGCTAAATATAAAAAAGATATTTAAGCTATAAATTCTTATAAATATTAACAAATCTAAAACTAAGTTATCAAAATAGTTAGTAAAAACCTCTTAGATTTTATTTAGCTTAAATTCCTAATAAAAATTAAGCTTAAATAAGAGGTTAAAAGAATTTCTTTTAGAATTATATTTATAATAGTTTTAAAAAAATACTCTTATAACTATTTTTAGAACGTTTTAAACTTCTAAAATATCTTAAGAGATAGTTATAACTTATAATAAAGCTTAAACTACTACTAGGTCTATAGTTAGTAATGAAACTCTTTATTATACTCTCTAAATAGTAATCTATATTTTTAAAAAAACATTTTATAAAAAGAGAGTTAGTAATTATTACTATTATAAGAGAAGAGTATTTTATAATATTTAACAAGGTGTTTTATTTATTAATTAATCTTGAGGATTTCTATACTCTTAAGTTTATAGCTTTTAATATAGAATTAAACTATAGTATATTAGAGATATAAAGAGTATTTATGATAAAAGACTTTTTTAAACTAATTAAAGTTTAACTTATTTTTAATTAAGCTATTTAATACCTTTAAAACCATATAGCTCTTAAAGAGAGTAGCTAGAAAACCCTCTTTTTTAGAAAGATAGAAACTTTATTCAAAGAAGTTATAAACCTATAAGTTTAATAAAAAAAAGGCTACTTACTTAGCTACTTTATAATATTTAAAAAAAAGACCTAACTTATAATAAAATTTAAGTAATATTAAGATATACTTTAAGTTTTAAGACTTTTTAAGTAATATTTAAAACTATTTATATTTTTATTATATAAATATAAGCTTTATAATTTAACATATATAGTTTCTATAAAATATGTCTAGATAGAGTTAGTTCTCTTTTATAAGAAAATATTTATATAAATACATTTTTTAACTTATTTAGTAGTAAAGGAGTAATATTAAGAATAAAGCTTTTAACAAGAAGTATAAAGCTTTTTATAAAACCTTTATTAAGAATAAGTAAATTATTATTAAAGATATCAATAAGTTAAAAAGATAAAAATATACTTTTATAAGTATTCCTTTAAATAATTAAACTTTTCTCTTTTTTAAGAAAAAAGAGGATTTTTAATTAAAGCCTTTTTTATAAGTATTACTAATTCTACTCTTTTTTTAATATTTAATTATTATAGATGTTAAAGCATTCATTTATTTTATTAACCTTTTTAATCTTTTTAAAAATTACTATAAACTAAATAAATTAAATCAAGTTATAATTAGTTTATTAAGTATTTAAGTTTTTAAGAACCTTCTAAATAAGCTAAGAAGAGTTAGTATAGAAGATCTTATTTTAAAAAATATTTCTTATATAGAAAGTTTCTATACTAATTTAATTTCTAAGTATTATTTTAAAATAGCTAATATTTAATATTATAGAAGTATTAATAGGGTTTACTTTAGAAATAGTAAAGGTTTTATTCTTTATAAGTTTATTTATAATAATAATAAGATACTTTTCTTTAAATATAAGCTTTCTTCTAATTATTTCTCTATTCTAATTACTCCTTATTATATATTAATATAAACTACTCTAGAGAAATTAACTTTATTTATATAGCTATGTTTAATAAACTTTTATAACTATGTTTTAGATCAAAACCTATATATACTAATTCTATCTAGTTATAATACTTTTACTTTAGTTGTTTTAAGCTTAATATCTTTAAATATATAATTTAAAATACTTAAGAAATAAAACTTAGAAGCTTAATATAGTTAGAATATAAGAAATATATAATAACTTATATATAGAAAGTAATCTTAAGAGAACTTTTAGAAAAATATAACTTATATTTATATTATAAAATATTATAAGACTTTTTTAATTACTTAGGTATTTTATTAGAAACTTTATAGTTATTATTTATTGAAAAGAAATATTTTAGAAAACTTTGTAGTTTTTATTTTTATTTGAAAATATATTTTAAAGTATTTTATATAATATTATTATTTAAAAATTAAGTTTTTAAGTATAGAGGAGTATTTATTTATGAAATATAATAAGATAATAATTAAGTAGTTAGTAAGATCTTTAGTTGTGTTAAATATAAGAGATAAGCTAATAAAAAAGCTATGAAATAAGTTAGTATTTATAAGAACTTTTTTATTTAATATAAGTTTATATTTTTAATAAACTAAACGTTATTAGATACAATTAAATAAAAATAGTTTTAAAAATATATAAACTTATAAGTATTAGTTTATAAAGTTTTAAAATCTCTTAACTCTTAATTTCATTAGAAAGAGATTTATATTTATAGTTATAAAATATATCTTTTAAAAAGAGAAAGAAACAGAGATACAAAAAAAAAGAATTTAAAACAGTTTTAAATAAGTATATTAAGTATTTTATAAGATATATATTAAATATATATAATCTCTATAAAATATAAATCCTAATTTCTAAGAGAGTAGTTATCATTTATAATATTATATTTAATTAAAATAAGTTTTATTTAAAAGAAGATTTAAAAGAAGTTTTATAGATTAAAGAAACTAAAGTAATTATAAAATTTATTAAAAAGCTAGTTAACGTCTCTAGTTTAATTTTATAAGGATTTAATATCTTTATAGAGGATAATTTTATCTTAAGAGAAGAAGTTATTATATAAATATTATAATCAAGTATAAGAAGTAAAGATTTAATTAAGAGTATTTAATAAGTTTTATTTATATTTAAGTATACTTCTAACTTATTTAGTTAGGGATATTTTAAAAATAGTATTTTTATTACTACTTTAAAAATAATAGAAGAGCTAAATATATGAAATAGAAAACAATATTTAATTATGAATAGAATTAGTTTAAAATTAATAATAAAATTACTTAAGAAATAAGACTTTTTAGATTTAATTAGTAGTTTAAAAAAAGCTCTTTTTAACCTTAAGATTAGCTTAGCTTAAAGAATATTAATAAAGAAACGTTATAGCTATTATAAAAACATTGATATATTTATAAAAGATAAGTAAAGTTATATATAAACTAGTAAATTACTTTTATTTAAACGAAAGCTTTTATATTTATAGTTAATATATTATATATACTATACATATTATATATTACTATGAAATAAATAAAAAATCTCTTTTATACTATTTCTATATTATTTTAATAAGAAGAAAATAAAAAAGATTTACAATGTAATATTTTATACTTAGTAATATAAAACATTATTCAGAAACTTTCAAAAAAAGAATTCTTTTATAAAATAGATCTATAAAAATAGAAACTAAAATCTCTTCTTAGAAAAGAAAATAGATTATACTATATTATACTTCTAGCTTTTTTATAAAAAACTAGAATAATTCAGAGAAGCTACTTAAAAATATATGAATACTATTTTATATAGCTACTTAAGAAGAGATTAAAAAGTTATTATATAAAGAAATATAAAAGTTAGTAAACTATAGATATATATTTTTAAAACCCTTCTCTTTAAAATAAATATTTATTTATAAACCTAATAAAAATAGCTATTTAAATTAATATAAAATAAAGATTCATATAAAAGGGGATTTCTAAAATAGAAAATCAGAGGAAATATATATATTAACCTTTATAATATATATTTTTAGAGTTATTATAGTATTTATAGTAAAGTTTAACTTAGAAGTATTCTAATATAATATTATTCATATATTTCTTGATATAGATATATTTAAAAATAGAGTATTAATTATTTATAAGCTTCCCTCTAAAAGTATAATACTCTTTATAAACTATATTATTAAGAATTTTAATAGTAAATATATTAAACTTAAGAAAGTATTCTATAAGCTTTATAGTATACTACTTTTATAATATCAAGAGTTTTACTTAATATTTTAGAGTTTAAAGTTTAAAGCTTTAAAAAAAGATTTATATTTTTTCTAAAACTTAAACTAAAAAGTCTTTATTATTTTCTATATTAATAATATCTTTATATTATTTTATAAAGATAATAAGTAATATTTAAGAAAAAGTAATTAATAAAATAATAAAAACTTATAAATTTAAAAAATAAGGTTTTATAGAGTAATACTTTAAAGTACAAGTTATTAAAGATTATAAAGTTTATAAGAGCTATTTTATTTATAACTTATATATGTAGAAGATGATTAATTATTCTAATCTCTGTAATAAGATTTATCTCTCTATATTACTTTTATTAAGAGAACTTATAAAAGATAAAGGATAAATAACTCTTTAGTAAATAAAGTTATTCTAAAACATAATAGGATTGATTTTATATATAGCTATCTTTTTATAAATAAATATAGCTTTTCTATTTTTAGTTTTGTTATAGTTTTTTATAAACCTTTTTAAAAATTATTTCTATATAATAAGATACATATTTTACTACTTTCTTAATATTTACTACTTTATAGTTTACTTTAGTAGTTTAAGGGGTAAATTCAAAAATATAATAGCTTTCCTTATTATTAGAGATATCTTATTTATAGATAACTTAAAGTCTTATTATTCTTTATAAAGATATATTATAATAGTATTTAGAAGAGTAGTTTAATAGAAAACTATAAAATAAATAACTATTACTATATTAATTATAGAAACTAAGCTTGTAAGTTTTAATAAAACTATAAGAGAAAAAGTTATTTTATAAAGACTTTTTAGATAAATTAAACTAAAACTTAGAAATACATAAAAGATTTACTATGATAGTTAATAAATAGTTTAACTTATTATAAGTAATAGAGAATATATCTCTATTTATTTATACTATATAGATATTTATAATATATAGCTAAAATAAAAGTATGAAAAGGTAGCTTCAAAGTAATATATATACTAACTTTTAAAATATTAATAGATAAAGTTATAAAAACTTCTTAAAAGTAAAATTGAAAAGCTTTAGAAATCTATTTAATTTATAAGATATGAAATACTTAATTATATTTATAAAGCTATAAGTAAAAACTACTTATAAAAGCTTTTTTTTAAAAAAAACCTAAAAAGTATTAGAAAAAAGGTATAAAACCTAAAAGTTCTTTATAAATACTAAGCTAATATAGTTACTTATAAAATATAGAATAACTTATTATTTATAAAAACTAAAAACCTATAAGTATTTGAGATTTATTATATATAATTTCTAAAAAATTTAAACCCTCTTAAAGCTTTTTTACTTAATTTCAGTTTAGAAAAAGTATTTCTTATAAGTATTATTAAGTTATAATTAGTATACTTATAAGTATATTATATATAAGTATTATAAGTAATAATAACGCTCTTATAAATAAAACTAAAGCGAAAAGCGTTTTCATAAATACTTACGTAACTAATAAGAGAAGAAGTAAAACTAAAAACTATATTAAAAGTATTTATAAGAGTAAAGCTAAAACATTTAGAATTATAGGAATTATAGTTATTAAGTTTTTATTAAAAGAAATATTTAATTTAAAACTCCAAAGAGTATTTTTAGTTTAATATTTATAAGCTTTTTCTTTTTTGGTTTTAGCCTCTTTTAAAGCTTCTTTTTATTTATAATAAGTAATTTTTAGGAGTTCTTATATATATTAATAAAAGTATATTCAAATAAGTATGTCTTAAAACTTTTATTAAAATATTTTAACTAGAAATTTAGAGTAGTAAGAGAAAAAGAAAAGTATTAAATATTTATAATATTAAAAATAGAGGTTTTAAGCTAAATATTTTTAGTAGAGATATAAAAGTTAAAATAAACTAAAAACTTATTTTAGCTCTAAGTAATTACTTCATTTAGCTTATTAGCTTTATTTTCTTAAATATCCTTTTCTTTTTAAGATTTCTATTTACTTTTTATACTTAAGTTTCTTAATAAGTAATTAAGAGTACTTTTAATTAGGAAGATAAGCTAGTTTATAGAACTAATATAGTTCTGAGAGCTAAAAGTATTTATAGAGTGAGAGAAAGGGATTAAACTAAAAGTATTTATATTAAGATATTAAGTATTTATAACTAGTTTCTAATTAGATCTACTTAAAAAAACTTGATAAGTAAAAGTACTTATAATAAAATAGAAAGAAGTTATACTAAGAAAATAAAGTATAAGAAATAGAGATATATTTATATTAAAGGATTTTCTAAAATAAATAACTTAGTACTCTTAAATATATTTCTAAAAGTCTATTTACTAATAACCTTTTCTATATAAACCTTTTTATAAAAAGTTAAACTTTTATTTTTATTTATAAATCTTTAGTTTTATCTATATCATTTAAATATATTCGTTTAAGTACTAATTTAAGTTAAATAATACTATTTATAAGTTAGTAGAAATAGTAAGTAAAAGTTTATAAATATTTTTATATTATTAGTAGCTTTAATAGCTTTTTTATTTATAATATTAACTTAGTAATAAGTAATATTATATACTTTATAAAAATACCAATAAAGTTTTCATAGAATAAGCTTATAAAGATTATAGCTTATATATTTATAGAAATTATAATAATTAATCTTATATAAACAAAAAAGGACTTTTAAATAGTAAGTATTATTTATAAAGTTTTATATATATTACTTTTTAAAAAGGTCCTCTTTATTATAATTATAAAAGTAATACTTAAAATTAAGTTTTTTAATTCTTAAGAAAAAAGAATAAGTATAATATTATTTTATAAATAGAAAGATATTTACTTTAAAGCTTATTTTTATTTTTATTTAAGATAAAAGTGGCTTATTTATATTTATAATTAGTAGTATTAATTCTCTTAGGAGTATAAATTGAAGTAGATATAAGATCTTAAATAAATTTTTAAATAAGCTTAGGAGTAGTAGTTTTATAAGAAATAGAAATACTTTTATAAATAGAATAGCTCTATTTATATAAATAGAATATAGCTTTAAACTTATAAATAAGCTAAGCTTACTCTTAAATAATATTAAACTCTATAAAGTTATACTAAGATATAAAATAGAAGCTTTTATTACTAAAGGTTTTATAAGAAATTAAAATATCCTTAAAACCAAAGTTCTTATTATTAATATTAAATTTATTTTTTATTCGTAAAATAGTTAGTTAGTAGTTTTAAAAATAAGTTAATAATACTTATAACTATTTTTATATGAAAAAATAGAATTATAATTAACGCTTTTTTTTTCTTATTAGTAAGTTTATTAAAATTATTATTTCAGTAAGTTTACTAACGTGGTTCATCAGTCAGCCGCGCATATCAGTCAGCCGCGCACTTTTTCCCAGACACGCTCAGTTATTAACCACTTAAACACTCAACGCGTAATTACTCTACAACCATAATGCCAATCTACTCACAAGAAGACAAAATCCTTCTTGCTATCGAGGCGATCCAATTGACACGTGCTGCAGGTTAAAAGCTAAGTGTATAGCGTGCAGTAAAGAACTATGGTGTCCCTAAAAGCTCCTTATGCGACAGAATGAACAACTGACCTTAACGCAAAACTACCTAACCTCAAAGATATAAACTTGATGCGATCGAGGAGAAAACACTTCTCTAATACGTTATTGAGCAGGATTCCAGAGGATTTCCTTTGCGCCTCGCTAGTGTGGAAGATATGGCTAATCTCCTGCTGCGAGCGCGTAATAGCGAGCCTGTTAGCAAGCGATAGGCCAGGCGGTTTATGGACTCACAGCCTGCTCTGAAAACCAAGTTTAATCGTCCATACGATTATTAAAGGGCTCTTTAAGAAGATCCTAAGGTTATATTAAAGTGGTTTGCGCTATTACGCAACATAATAGCTAAGTATAGCATCTAAGAGGGGGACCTATATAATTTTGATGAAACTGGCTTCATGATGGGCATGATTACTGCGTTAATAGTGGTAACACGCGCTGATCGACGCGGCAAAGCAAAGTCTGTCCAGCCTGGCAACTGTGAATAGGCTACAGTTATTAAATATATTAATTTGGGCGGGTGGTGCATCCCTGTGTTTGTGATCGTTAAGGGTATGTATCACCTTGCTAGTTGGACTATAGAATTAGGTTTTCTAGGCAACTAGGTGATTAAACCTACTGCTAATAGATAGATAGATAATTAGATAGGTCTTAACTGGATTAAATACTTTAATAAACACACTAAGAACTAAATGAAGGGCGTCTACCAGATGCTTATTATTAATAGCTATGAGAGCTATTTGTCGGCTGAATTTAATAATTACTATAAGCAGAATAATATTATAACTATCAGTATGCCTGCATATTTATTGCATCTACTACAGCTATTAGATATTACCCTTTATTCGCCTTTAAAACGCATATATAGTGATGAAATCAACCTATTCATCAGAGCCTCTATAAATCATATCACTAAGTCTGAGTTCTTTATTGCCTTCCACCAGGCCCATAATAAGGTTTTTAATAAGGAAAACATCAGGTCTGCTTTCCAAGGCGCTGGAATTTCACTATGGGACCCAGACTATGTCATCAAAAAGCTTGATATGTATTTACAGACGCCTACACCTCCTATAGCCAACCCTTCAACATTACCACCTTAGCAGTTGCAAATACCCTCTAACCTATAATAAACTATCTTATAGTCTAACTTTATTAAAAGTTGCATCTCTGCTTATTAAGGAAGCTTACTAACACTAATTTTTACTGCAGTTAAGCAATTATCAAAGGGTGCGTAGGTAATAGCGCACTTAATCACTATTTTGACTGATCGGCTTCATACCCTTTAGGATGCAAATATAGCACTTGCTAAGCATCGGAGGGCCAAAAGGTCGCGTGTGCAGCTTAGAGGGGCACTTAGTATAGAGGAATCTCAGGATTTGCTGGAAGAGAAACAAAAAGGTAAACGTCCAGCGCCTCAAGAGGACGACGAGGGGGGTCCATCAAAGAGAGCCCAGCC
>JANUHK010000522.1:0-11484 GCA_026319125.1 Colletotrichum noveboracense | reverse complement strand
GGAAATAAATAGTTCAAGTGATTCTGAGTAGTTGCAATTGATTCAATTGATTTTAGTTGAGATATAGAAGTTGTGAGTGATGAAGGTGGGAAAAGTGGCCCGGTCACTGATGGTGGCCCACTCACTGATGAACCACGTTATACTTTTTTATAAACTGTTCAGTTTCTTTTGACTACTAGCCCTTAATATACCTTTAAAGTAGTTAAAAATAATATAAGTATAAAGAAGACCTATCTAAATAGTAAAGAAAGAAGAGTATAAATCTAATTATTTATATTAATAAAATACTTTATTAGCTTTTTATTATTACTAACAACTCTTTTTAAAAGGTTTATAGCTAATCTTATAATATAAGCTTTATAAGATTAAGATCCTTATATACTTAATAATTATTAACTACTACTTATTATTAGATCTCTTAAAATAAGAAAAATAGGTATTATAGATTATAACAGAGATATATTAAAATAAAAATAGAAGTTAGTATATATATTAAATAGGTATTTCTTGAATTTAGTATAAGACCTCTTAATATATAAAATAACTTTCTCACTATAATTTCAATCGGTTTTAATGACTTAATAAGCAAACTGTTATATAAAAAGTAGGTATATGATATAGAGGTAGTTAATTAAAGTTATTTAGTTAGTAAAATTAATAAATAAGTCTACCTAAATAGTTTAGAAGTTATTATATATATGAGTATAAATATAGTAACTTTACGCTTTATAGAAGCTTTTATAGCTTCTTAGCGCTTTATATAATAAGTTAAGATTATTAGTAGCCTTATTAGTAGTAATAAGATAGTTAGCTTTAGTTTTAAGTAGTACTTCATTAATATTATCTTCAACTTCTCTAATTTATTACTTATTAATATAATAGATAATATTTTTTATAATATACTAAGTACAAAGCTATTATTAAGACTTAAGAAAGGTATCTCTAGTTATCCTTTTAAAGCTTTTTTAAGAATTATTAATAATAACTCTTAGAAAGTATACTTTATTCTTATCTACTTACTTATAAAATATACTAAGAGGCTACTTGAATAAAGCTTTATTTTTACTACTAATAAAAGTAAAGGTAATAAGGAAAGTAGTATAGAAGGCTATAATACTATTAATTTATAGAAGTAGTATATTAAAGTAGTTAGTTTTATAGATATTATCTATTATAAGGAGGTTTATATTCTCTCTCTATAGATAAAGTAATTAAAAATATATTCAAATAACTTGAGTAATTTTATTATTTTTATTATAGCTAATCTTAAATACTAAGAGAGTCTCCTCTTTAATACTTATTTTAAGAAAGTTAAAAAAGTTTTAAAAAGAGACATATAGTATATAGGAACTATATTTAAGAGTAGCTTAGTAGTTATATATATTAGTAATAATAGTAGTTACTTTACTATATGTATTATATTAGATCTAAAGGTTATTATAGATATAGAAAGTAATTAATTTAGCTAAAAGTATAGTAAAGATAGATAATTTCTTAACCTCTTATTAGATCTATAAGTATAACTATTACTAGTATATATATAGAGATAAGTAACTGGTATATATATTAGAGAGTTTATAGTTATAAGTATAGTTTATAAACTAAAAGCGCTATGTACTTTTAGTCTTATAGTAAATAATCTTATTATACTATAAATATTTATAGTTATTAGTCTTTAACTACTATTTATTAATACTATTAAGTTAACTTTTATATTTTAATATTATTAAGTTATAATTATAGATAAGGTTAAATTAATAGTAGTAGTTAGTTTTATTATACTTATAGCTAATATAATTCTTATAGCGTTAGCTTATTAAAACTATGTACTTATGCTACTTATTATACTTTTAAGCTTAATAGAAAAGAAGCTTAGTAGTATTAGCCTCCTAGAAGGATTTAGGAGGCTTAATAATAGGGTTATTATCTATAGGGATCTCTATGATAGTAGTAGTATAGTAGTAGTAATAGGGGTGTTTTTTTAATTAAAAGAAATATGCTAAAATAATCAACTTTACGTAAGTAGAAAGGGTGTAGTTAGATTAAATATATTTAATTAGCTAAAAGAGTAAGGTTAGGACTCTAATATATAGCAACCTTATAAATATAGCAGCATAACCCTATAAATCTAGTAAATGCCCTAATTAGGTAAAGTTTTATGAGGAAAAAATATATTATATATGTTATAAGTTTTTGTACTTAAAATAGATTTTAAAGAACAAAGTAATTTAATAGTTTTATCTATTTAACTATTATTATTACTTATTGTTACTACTTACTACTTATTATTCCTACTTATTACTTATTATTACTATTATAATTATGATTTCTTTTATATTAATAATAACTATTTATACTAGTTATAAATAGTTATTATTAAATACGAGGAATTTTATTATCATAACTAATAAAATAAAGAGTTTCCTCCTTTTATTATATTAAATACTACCCTTATTTTTAATAATATTACCTCTATTATGTATGCTTTTACACTATTTACTATAAAGTAAGTATAATAGCTGTAGCTAAAGTAAATATAAACTTAGAAGTAAAAATAACTAAAGATACTATTTATAAGCTTAAAGCTTTATAACTATATTTCTATTAATATCTATTTCTTAGCTTATACTCATTTAATTATAATATTATACTATAGCTTATTAAATATTATATCTATATATTAAACTAAATGCTATATATATACTGTTATAATTAGTATTTAATAATACTACTTAGGGTTATTCTCTTTATTTCTTTTAGTATTATTTATATCTTCTAAGGGAATAGTTTATAGCTATCTATTAATAGTACTAAGATTAAGTACTTTAAGTATAGTAGTTTTATTAGTATTATCTATAATAATCTAAAGAATAATAAAACACATAACTATTTAGTTATAATAATAGAAGTTATTAATAATACTTTTATATTTAGCTATTAAAACTAATATTATTAAGATATTATAAGCTTTCTCTACTAAAAAACTATCTCTTAATAGATTGAACTATTTTAGTTACTCCTAAAATATTAATAATAGTAAGTTTATAATATCAAGTATAACTCAAGTTATTAGTTATCTTAATAGCTCTAAGTAAGTTAGTATTAAAGCTATATAATAAAAAGACTTTATTCAAAGTTATTTTATCATAATATTTATAACTAAAATCCTTAGTTATAAAATAGATAGATATATAAGTAATAATATTAAGGAAAATAACTATTTAGTAGTATTATTTGATAAGTATTTAATCTTTATTAGAGGTATCTATTTTAATAAGTATAGTACATCTTTCTTTTTATACTTAATAAGCTAAATTCTTAATAGCCTTTTTATATATATAAACTTATAGATAGAGAATATTAGTATAACTTTATTAAGCTATTAAGTTATAAAAAGTATTATTTATTTTTCTCATAGTATTAATAATAATCTTCTTATAGTTATCAAAAAGCTTTCAAAAGTAAGTAGGAATAATATTAACTTTAGTTTTAAGGTTATTTATAATAAACAGATTAGCTTCTAAGCTACTTATAATAAAAGTAAATTATTCACTTAGTATAAGTTTACTAGTAAATAGTAAATTTATTTAAATTATAAGTTTTAGCTAGAGAAAGCTTAGTTAGTTATTAAATACACTTACTCTATATAATAATTAATTATATATAAAGAGCTAGCTTAATTTTCTATCTTACTATATTATTATCAAACTCTTAAGCTATTATATTACTAAAGTAAACCTTTTTAGTTATCTTTATTATAGTAGAGAAATTAATAATAAAGTAAATGAGTTTAAGTATAAATAAGTTAATTTATTAATTAAAATAAAAACTATCTCTTTAAAGTTTAATATAGCCATTTCTATAGTTATTACTATAGCTATCTTTATAGCTATTATTCTAAGTAAGTATTTAACTATAGTTCTAAGTATTAGTCTAAGTAGAAACTTAGTTAAAGCTTTAAATATTACTTAAAGTTTACTATTAATCTTTAAACTTAAGGTTAAATACTCTTAATAGCTAGATAGTATATTAAAAACTAATATATTATCCAAGTAGTTAATAGTATATTTAATATTAGAGGACTAATAAATAACTTAGTAAGGGTTTTAGTTTATCTTATAAATATTATATATCTTTTAAAAAGTATTAAAGTTAATAGGGATGTTATTAAAGAGAATACTTCCTCTATTTATTAAAATAGTAAAGTAGTAGAATAACTTAAATATAAAAGTACTATTAGATTATTAGAATAAATTACTATTAATATAGGTATAGCTATTAATTAAATTAATAACTAGCTTTTTAGTAATACTACTATAAGTATACTTACTATTAGCTAAAGTTATAAAAGCTATTATTAGAGATAATATAGATAAAAATATAAATAAGTCTATACTAGAGATAGAGAAACATCTATTATAGTTATATCTAAAATACTTTTTATTTAAAGTAAGTATAAACTAGTAATAGCTTTTAAGAGTAAGTATATAGTAAGTATTAACAATAGTATATCTATTAACTTTATTATCAGTAATTTTAATAATTTTACTTTAAAGAATAAATAGTTTTAATGATAATATCCTAATAGCTTTATTGATAACAATCTTAATAGCTTTAACTTTAGGGGAACTAATAGCTTTAATAGTAGTATTCTTAAAAGTTATAAAGATAGATATATATAAGGATAATGATAATAATAAAGTAAAAGTATGGTAATATATTAATAATAGTTAGTATTAGTAAATAATATATAGTTTTTAGAAAGTAGTAGTATATAAGGGAAAAGAAAAGATAATAAGTAGTATTTTAATAAAAGATATATTAATAAGTAATATATTATAAAGTAATATATTACTTAAAGTGATTTATATATTAAGCTTTATAATAATATATTAAGGTAAAGATTTTACTATAAATAATAACTCAGTATATCTCTTTATAAAAGTAAATAAGTAATTTTATATACTTTATTAAGTACTTCTATTAACTAATACTCTAGTAGGTATAAATAAAGCTATCTATTTAGATCTACTCATAACCAAGTATTTTTCTCCTTGTCCCCTTTTTAAATTAGTAGTCTAGTTAACCTATATAGATAAATATTATAGTTCACTCTATACTTTTTTTTAAAATACTAAAACCTAATAATCGTACTTTAACCTATACCTGATTTTAATAAAGTAAATAAATAAATCTTAATACAACTAGTTGTTAATATTTAGCTTAACTTATCCCTAATAGAAGAGGGTAAGTAAGTAAGTAGTAAAGTAGTAAAACATCCTAATAAAAGCGTTATTTATATTATAATAGGAGCTTAGTAATAGCTTAAACCTATACTTAAAGGCGTAAACTTAATAGTATAACTCTTTATATAGCTAAAAAGGTTCTTATAGCTATAATATAAGAACTTAATTACTACTTTAAATAAAGCTTTAAACTTATTCTTTATATTCTCCTATATATATAATAACTTTATATAATAACTTTCCTATTTTTCTTACTTATTATAACTCTATATAAGTTAAGTAGAACTATACTAGATAGCTTAATCTATGTAACTAATATTAATAAAATTAAAAGCTTTAAGTATAATAACTTTCTCTTTACTAATAAGAAAACTCTCCTTAAATTTATTTAGAAGTACTTACTCAAAATAGCTAATAAGAACTATATAATAGAGTTATATAGTTTTAAGATTAGTATAGAGATAGTTAAAGCTATTAATAATAATCTTAATACCCATAATTACTTTATAAGCTTCCTTAAGATAGCTAAAGTATATTAAGCGATTAAATATTAGTAAGTTAGGAAAGGTACATCTAATATTAAGAGTATAGCTAATAGCAGTAAGGCTTTTTATTAAGACTATATAGTAAGGCAGAAGATATTATCTATTATAGTTATCCCCTTTTTATATATTTTAAAATGAAGCTTTTAATAGCTTTTCTCTTTATTTAAATATCTTTAATATAGTTTATAACCTATTTAATTAACTAAATAGTTTATTATAAGTATCTAAAGCATTATTTTACTTATTTATAGCTTTATTTATAACTTTATTTATAAAGTGAATTACCCCTTTAGTAGTTCTTTTTATTAGTATTTCTTTAGATTTATATTACTTAAGTATATTTATAATAGTTTATCTTATAATATATTTCTACTTTATATAGCCTCTTTAGTAAGCTTTAATAAAAAAGTAAGTTATATGACTAATATAAGCCTTATAAGCTTATAATTTAAAAATAATTTTATAAAATAGAAAAAGGGTAAAGTTTCAGAAGAAGAGTAAATAAATATAGCTAATTCTTAATAAGAAGTAAATAAAAATAAAGTTATATAAGTTCTAGCTATTCTTATACTTATATATATTTAACTTTTTCTTAAGCTAATTAAATCAGTATTTATTGTATCTAATCTCTAAACAGAATTTACAATATTTATTAAATTATAATCTATTTTAATTACTAAAGCTTAAGATAACTAGAAGACTAAAGATTAATTTTTAAGATATATTTAAAACTAGTTCTTTATAAATATTAATAAGAAGTTTATAAATATAGTTCAACTTTAGATCTTGAATAGACTAAGTAAAAATTATACTTACGTTTATAGGTATAATATAGCTTCTCTATAAAAAGACTATAGCAAAATTTACCTTATATATAGGTATAACTCTAAAAACACTACATAAGTACTCTAACTTATACCCTCTACTAATTAAGGAAAATAGCATAAAAGCTTTATATATTCCTACTAGTAAGCAAACCTTCCAAATATTATAAAATTAAATATATACCTTAGCTAAATAAACTAATAGAATAGTAATAGCGCTAGCTGCATAATATAAAGCTAGTAGTACTATATATAGTAAGGCTAATTATATTAAGGCTAAATAGGTTAGTAAAGCTTTTATAGCTCAGTAATAGCTTTACTAAACCTTCTAATAAGGTGCTATAAATACTACTATAAAAGAGATAACTTCTTAATTAAAGAGGTTATTATAAGAGGTTCTTATAGCTAGAAGTATAAAAGCTCTACTATATATAAAGCCTTATGCTCTTCTCTCTTCTTCTTCCTCACCTTTAAACCTATATTAATAACCTACCTTTATAACCTATAATAAATCCTTTATAGTATCTATACTATATAAAGTTTACTAAGTATAAGCTAAATAGTGCTTTTATCTCTATATATAATATATAATATACTTAGGATAAGTTTAACCTTAGTATACTTAATAAGAAGGTTCTATTTAAAGAATAATCTAATGAAGACTAAAAGTATATTATTTTAATAGCTCTATTAATAAACCATAAGTAGTAATATTATCCCTCTTATTAAGAAAGTTATAGATAATATTAATATAAAGTTTAACTATATCTTTAGCTACTTTAATAAGTAAGACTTCTTCTCTAAAATACTTAAATGTATTAAAGAGGATATAAGCCTTATATAGAGACAGTAAGTATACTTTATACTAAATAAAGAGAGTATTACTAATAATAGTATAGCTAATAGTAGATAGCAAAGCAGGAATAGAGATAGTATTTAATCGTAGTATAAGTAATATATAAGGGAGAAGATAGGTTAATAGTTTAGTAGTTAGTAATTAAGTAATTAAGTAATTATAAACTATATTATTACTAAAGTGAAGTTAAAGATTATAAAGTTATTTAGTATAATATATATATATATAAGTATAGCTAAAGTTAAAAGAGATAGTTAGAGATTTAAGAAGTTATTAAGGATTATATAACTAAAAGCTATATATTTTATTAAGAGGTATAAAGTTAAGAGGTCTATTACTCTAAGTAGGTAAAAATTATAATAAACAGCCAGAAGCTATAAAATTTATACTTTATTTAGGTTTATTTTAAGATATAAAGCTTTACTTCCTTTTAAGTTATATACTTTGAGTACTTCTAAGTTGAATAATTATATAAATCTTATTTTAGTATTTATATATTTATAAAAACTTATAAACTATAAATTATTTTAAATACTAAAAGTAATAGATTATTTTCTTTTCGAATAGTAGTTAGACTATTTAAAAATAACTTTATAAAGAGTAGCTTAGCTATAAAAACTATTATAAAAGAGCACTACTTAAGTAGTTTTTATAAAGCTATTTATTTAAATGTTAATTTAATAGATTTATACAACTAATAAATTGAATACTATTATTAAATATTAATTATAAATATTAGATATCTAAAGAGCAAATATATTTGAATACTTCTTTTAAACTATTAAAGTTTAAATTACTTTTAATTAAACATAATAAATAATTTAGAATTTTATTATTTATAAAGAGTTATTTTAACTTTTTTTTTAATTTTAAAAATAATATAAAGATCTTCATTAAGATTATCTATGTAAACTTTGAATAGAAAAAGCGTAAGTTTAATAAAAAGTGAATTATATTTTAAGAATATAACTATTATTATAATTATATTATTACATATAAGCTTAATTACTCTTAAGAGGTTTAAAAAAAGATTTAGATCTATTTTTAATATAAATAGAGAGAATAAGAGTTCTTTGTAGTTCTCTATAGTTTATAATATTATAGCTTTAAACTATATTATTAATAATTTAAAGTATGTATAAGATTATAAACTATTTAAAACGCTTAGAGAAATTATTATAAAACTTAGGTTTTTATAGTTTATAATATAAATATAAAAGTCTTTTATACAGATTTTTACAGGTTTATTTAAAAGTGAATAGAGGATTTTATTCTTGAAAGTATTTTCTATACTAAGGAATTTAAAACTAATAATAATTTAGAATTATTTCTTAAAGATATTGATATTTAGTTAATAGATATATTAAAAAGATTTATTATAGAGAAATTAAAACTTTATTTTAGATATTTATATATATCAATGATATTTTATTCTTTAAATATAAATTTATTTCTAATTCCTTCATTTTATTTTCATTATAAGCTTATTTTAATATAAGCTATTTAAAAGTTATAAATACTACTTAATTAGTAATAATAACCTTTTAAGAATAGCTTTTTTATAATTTTAAGCTTATATATAAAAAATAATACTTACCTTTAGTATCTACAAGCTAAAGATTTTAGCTAAAAAGCTTTTAAATATTTAGTTTAAAATGCTTCAAAAGTAAGAATTAAAAGATTAATTTATTTATAATATAAAGATTATTTTATTACTTATATGTAATAAGTTATTTTATAAAGAGTGTTCAAATCTAAGAGTAAATATTCATATTAATATAGTTTTTCAAACTTACTTAATTATTTAGAAGCTTATTTAAAAGCTTTATAGTTTTTTATAATTAAGGATAAACATATAGAAAAGCTTCTTAGGTTCTATTTTAGAAATAAGACTAATTAATAAGAGAGAGAGAGTAAGAAAAAAGTAATTATATAAAATATATAGATATTAAACTTAATAGGATTTCTATTTAAGTTATAAAATAAATTAGTGTCTATAAGTATTTTATTACGTAATATAAGTTTTTATATATTAATAAATAAAAGCTTTTTAATAAAATTAAAGAGGAATAATTTAAAAGATATTTTAATATAGAAGAAATATTAGCTTATAATATATTATAGGACTTTAAAGCTTAACTTTATTAAAGAGGGATATATATTTATAGTCATAAAATATATATTTTGAAAAAAACAATAGAGAGAAGAGAGTTTAAAATAATTTTATACAGCTATATTAAATACTTTATAAAATATATACCTAATATATATAATCTCTATAGGATTTAGATTTTAATATTTAAGAGAGTAATTATTTTATAAAATATTATATTGAATAAGAATAAGTTTTTTTTAAAAGAGGATATTAAGGAAAGTATAAAATCTATAGTTATAAAAACTATAATTAAAAATATAGAGGAATTATTATTAGCTTTTAATATATTTATAAGCTTTAGTAATTTGAATAGAAATAATTTTATAATTAATAAAGGAATTATAATATAATAGTTATTATAAAATATAGAAATTAAAAAGATTATATTTAAAACTACTTAATATAGCTTTTTTATTTCTAAATAGCTATTTAAATATAATAACTAAATATTTAGAAGTATTTATCTTAAATAAAGTTTAGAAGTTTTAAATAATAAAAAGTTTAAAAGTAATAATATTATTAATATAGAAAAGAAAGATTTAATATTTAGTAAATAATAATACAAATATTCTTTTTATAACTTTTATATTAGGGAGACACAAAGCTATAAAAAGAATAAAAGATTTTATTCTATAATTTATAAAATAATAAAAGCTAAATCTAATAAACTTCTAAAAAATAATATCTATAAAGGATTAGTTTTAAAACTTTTTTTTAGCTTTTTTTATAATCTAATAAAACATATTATATTTAATTATTATTACTTTTAAAAATTTAGAAAGGAATTAATATACTTTTTAAATAGTTTTAAAACTTATTTATTATTATATACTATAAATAGTTTAAAACATCATTAATTTAAAGATACAAAAAGTTCTAAATTATTTAAAAATATATTTAAAACCTGAATCTCTCTTTTTAAAATAAGTTTTTATTTATAAACTTAATATAAATAAGTATTTTATAGATATAAAAACTTAAATTATTATAAAAAGAAATTCTTAACTAAGAGAGTTTAAAAGTATTTATACTATAAGTTTTATTTAATAAATTCTTAAGTTAGAATAATAAATGTTATTTAGTTTAACTATAAGATCTATTAACATAGTATTATTGACACATTTTTAAATATATAACTTCTAAAAAAAAGAGATTTAGTTATTTATAAAATATTATAAAGTATTAAAGAATTTATAGAATATTTAGATTTCATTACTAAATCTATTATCAAACTAAATAAAGCTTTATATAAACTTTAAGATATATTTCTTTTTTAATATAAAAGGTTTAGCTTTATTTTTTAAACGACTTAATTTATAGAATTTAAATATAAATTTCCAATTTTTTCAAAATTTTAACTAAACAGATATAATTATCTTCTATATTAATAATCTTTTTATTTTACTTTGTAAAAATAATAAATATAAAGCTTAAAAAGTTATTAATAAAATTAAAACAAATATAAACTAAAACATAAACAGATATAAATAAACTTAAAAATAATACCTATAAAAATTAAGAAACTTTAAATATTATTTTAATTTATAACTTATATATTGAAAAGTGGATTTAGAAGTTTTATTTATAAGATATTATTTATTTATTAATATTGTTTCTTTAAATAAAACTTAAAAAGAATAAAAAATAAGCTATATTATAAGAAGTTAAAGTTATTTAAGAAATAATTAAATTAATATTTTATATAGCTATAACGTGGTTGATAAGCGAGCTGCCCAGATAAGCGAGCTGCCCACCTTAACAAAATCCTAGTGTGCTGCACGCTGAAATCTGGTAAGAAATTGTTAGTACGCGTTAACAATTTCTTACGATACTCTAGTACGTAGTGTGTAAGGAATTT
>JANUHK010000521.1:0-11485 GCA_026319125.1 Colletotrichum noveboracense | reverse complement strand
ATCTAGAATCTAGGCCTTAGAGTACTAACTAGCGAGGTGGAAGCAGCTTTAGACCACTAAAAAAGGCGGCATTATATAACTATCACTACTAATATAATAAATCGCTATTGCCTATTCTTAATTACCAGGCTGGATATTCTTAGGCTTCCTAATCCAGTCAGAGCGTGTTACCACTATTCCAAGGCGAATTATACTTATTATAAAGCTAGTTTTATTAAAGTTATAGAAATTGCAGTCCTAGATGCTATATTTCGATTGCATATTAGCTACTAGTTAGAACTATAGCTTAATAATTGCAGAATCTTTGCAGAGGCCTCTCTGATAGTTATAGATGTGAGAAAAACGCATCTTAAGCTCTGGACGTCGCTTGATAAAGCGTTCTGTCTAACGCTTCCTAACCGGTCGGCCTCCACGCTTCTAAAGCAGGGTATTAGCTATATCTTCCATATCAGCCTGTTGGGGTGAGAATCCTCAGGAGTCCAGTTTGATAATATATTGAACAATTACTTCCTCTTTGGTATATATTAAATTCAGGTGTGCGTTCCTGCTATTAGCTTTTGAAGTTTGACTGTTTATTCTGGCGTATAGGGTAGCTTTTAGGATATTATAAAGGGTTGCTGCGTGTTAGATACTTAATTGTGGATTTATTGAATCGCCTTAATTGCTAGAATAATTCTGCTTTCTTGTGAGGCGTTAGGTATTATTTTGTGGAAGAAAATATATGTTGAAGCTAGATAGCGAAGGGAGTGGAGAAAGTGTCCTGGTTGATGATGGTGTCCCGCTTAGTGATGAACCACGTTATTAGTAATTTAGTTTTTAATTTTCTAGAAAGTAGTTTTTTAAGCTTCTTTCTATTTAAATAATTAGGTTTTATAATTAAGATCTGTAAATAATATATTAATCTTATTATAATATTTAATAAACTTTTAGTAAAAGTTAACTAATTTAAGGAAGCTTTTTACTTTTTTAGGTTTTATAATATAAGCTATCTTTAGATTAACTTAACTTTATCTATAGATATATAGATATATTTCAAAGTAATAATAAATTTAAAGTATTTAACTTTTTATATATAGAATTTGCTTTTCTCTAGTTTAACTAAGAGTTTAGCGTTTTAAAATAGTTTTAAGATAAGGTATATATACTCTTTATATTATTTAAGTATAAGTGAAAAGATAAGGATATTATTAAGGTAGATAACTATAAAGATATCTATAAACTTTTATAGAACTTAGTTAATTATATTTTAGAATATAGTAAGTATATTAATAAGACTAAAAAGTATAATAAAGTACTTAAAATATCTTTTATAAGTTTAAAAAGTAGTTTTTTATTCCTCTCTTATTTTAATTTTAATTAGGTTATAAGCTCCCTTAAAATTTAAAGCTATAAGTTACTTTGCTTTATATAAGAGTTATTATAATTTACTAATAAATAGTAATAAGTATTAATTTTGTATTATTATCTTATTAAGTATATAATAGTTAATATATAGTTATAGCTTTCTATTCTTTTTAGGTGTAAATAAGATTAAATCTCTTATTAGTAATATAAATTCTCTAACATAACCTTTCTTAAGGCTTTTTTTAAAATACTTATTAAATACTTCTATTTCTATTAGATTAAGTTTATAGATCTTATCAAATTCAAGCTCCTTTCCTCTTATAAGAGGTATGTTATAATTAAGATTAATATATTTTAATAGTTTAATATCTAGTTCTTTAATAAAAGGTTTATCATAGATTTAGTATTCTTTTAGGATAAATAGAATTAGATCTTTCTTATTATTAAGATCTTTAGTTATTATTAGTTATAATATACTTTCTTTTACTTTAAGGAAGTATATATAGCGTTTTGCTATATATTATTTAGATATATTTAAGGCCTAAGTTCTATAGAGCTACTTAATAATTAGGATTTTATTATCTTATTAAAGTTAGCTTATTCTCCAATCTATCTATAACTTACTTTCTTTTAACTAGAGGATATTTAGTATAATATTATATACTTTAATATCTATAATATTAAGTTAGAGTTATTCTTTTTAATCTTAGTAATTTATCTTAAAAGGTATAATTTCATATTTAATAGTTTTACTTTTACATTAGACGTATTCTCTTTCTATATTACTGAGTTAATAAGGGTATTATTTTATTCCTTATTATATCCTTAGTTAGTTTATTATCTTTAGTAATATAAAGTTTACTTTTAATCTACTATTAACTACTGTAGTAGCTTTTTTGCTATTAGTTATTACTTTTAGTTATAAATAAATCTTTCAGTTTATAAATATTAAGTAAATAGACTTTATTATGTTTACCTATTTTAGTCCTTTATTAATAGGTAAGTTTAGTTTTTCAACTATGTTAGTTATCTTCAGGAGGTAGTTTACTTTCCTTCCCTTTTTACTTTAGTAACGGTACTCTTATAGAGTTAAACTTATAGGGGTTTTAGTCTATTTTGTATAATTCTCTAAGTATATACCTTTTCTTTATAGTAGATCTAATATTTATTATCTTAATATTTATCCTATTGTATTTACTTATTATTTAGATATTTTATAGGAAACTTTAAGCTTAGTTTACAAATAATAATATTATTATTAAACTAATTAAGTTCCTATTTAGTGAGGATATATACTAAATAAGCTTTAATTATAGGTCTTTTTTTAATCTATTATAAGTTAAATTAATATTTATACTTATCTTTTATATGTTATTTATATTAGGGGTAGAAGTATTATATCTAGAAGAGGTAGTAATATCTTAAGTTAGAAATATTAAGGTATAAGTAGTCTCTAATTAAAATAGTAGGTTCTTTAGTTCCTCTAGGGGATTTTAGGGTTTTATAGAAATATATATATTATTTATCTAATAGGTGGGTAATTAAATAAGTTTTAACTTTTATTTTAATTTCTTTAAGTTTATCCTTAAGTTCCTCTTTAGAGCTAGTATTATCTATATTAAGGGTAAACCTATAAGTAATCTCTATTTAAGTATATTAGTAGGTAATATTATAAGGTTTATTTAAGTTATATAGTAAACTTTTTTCTTCTCTAAAAGTCTAATTACTTATAAGGTTAAGTAGTTATTATTCTTCTATAAGGTTATATTAATAATTTAGTTCTTTATTAGATTCTTCTTTAATTTGCTCTTTTAGTTCTTAGTTAATCTATTTAATCTAAACAAGGTTTCTCTATATATATTTATATTGCTCTATACATATAAGCATAATATTAAGTTATCTTTCCTATAACGTGGTTCATCAGTGAGTGGGCCACCATCAGTGACCAGGCCACTTTCCCCACCTTCATCACTCACAACTTCTATATCTCAACTAAAATCAATTAAATCAATTGCAACTACTCAGAATCACTTGAACTATTTATTTCCACAGCCTCTGGACAGGTTCTTGCATTGTGGGCGGTCTTGCGACAGATACCACAATGTCGTAAACCTGCCCGACGACGCTTTGACGACCCCTCGTTTTCCTCCTGTTCACACCCTTCCTCCTCAACAACACCCTTTTCGGCCATGACTTCCCTTGCTTGAGACCCATCTAGTGCCCCTCCGTCTTGTAGTCTAGTTCTTTTGGCTCTCCGACGCTTACTAAGGGCCGTATTTGCTTCTCGAAGATGGCGTAGCTCTTCCTCCATAATGTTACGACCCGTTATGCAAGGATAACAGTTGACCGACCCACCTAGGCGTCAGGCGGCTAGGACAAGACATTTGTACTGCAGAATCACAGGAACAACAGGGACTCACTCAGGAACAGAAGAACTATGGAACGCATCACGTGACGATAAGATAAGACTGAGCAGGCAATATGGATACTAAGCGCTCAGCAGCAGCTACTAAGCGCTCACTTATGAACACTAAGCGCTCACTACTACTCAGCTAGTGATCAGTAGCAAGGATAAAGAACTGCTTAGGACCTATATATAGTGTGACTTAGCCTCATCCTATAGTCAGACTTCCCTAGCTCTTCAGTAATTAACTTTATAAATATCTTCAGATACTTTCAGCTTACCCTCACTGCAAATTACTTATTAAGTCTAAAACTGATCACCTTAGCCTCTGAAGACCTGATCTCCTGCAGCCTACAACCTACAAACTAGACCACAACCTAGTGTACTATTATAACATATTAATCCCTAACTTCTATTAGCAGACCCTACTGTTGGATAGCTGACCGTAACACTTTGATTGCTCCTGTTCAGTAAGTTAACTATTGATACCTACTAAACAGTATAGAATGTCTTCCCGCGCCTCTGTTAAGTCTCTTACCCCTAGATCCTCACACACCTCTAGGAAACAAGCTCCTAAGAGCCTGGAGCAAGAACTTAGAGACCAGAAAATGAAGGACGACTCAGACAGCGAGGACGACACCGAAGAGCTCAAACGACAGCTCAACAAAACCAATAAGGACTTCAAGGAAATGCGCAATATATTCAACCAGAATGCTACTACCCTCAAAGAACTTCAGGAATAAGCGCGTAAGACCTAAGAACTAGAGAAAGAAGTTAACACCCTCTAAGCTGCTGCTAATATTATTTCCACTCCAGTTAAAGGATGAGAACACCTTAAACTCATCACCCCTTCTACCTTCAACAGAACCCTAGGGTAACTTAAGGGACACCTAGTTTAGGTATAGACCTACTAAGCCTTCTATATTAACACCTTTTAGAATAACACTAAACGTATTATATATGCAGCTACCTTCTTTTAAGGATAAGCCCTTACCTAGTTTAAGCCCCTGTAATAAGAGTAGCTTAATAACCTAGTTGAGAAATATAGCGAAGAAGTGAAGAAAATTTTCTTTAGCTTTATAGGCTATATTAAAGCCCTAGAATCTCTCTTCCTCAACCCTAATAAGCAAAAACAGGCTAAATAAGACTTATCCCACCTATAACAAACTAAGTCTGCTACGCTCTACGCTATAGAATTCAGAAGGTTAGCTGCTAAACTCCACATAACTAATAAAAGCAAGGTCTTCGCCTTCTACTAAGGACTTAAGGATGAGGTTAAGGATGAAATAGCTAAACTAGAGACACCTCCTAGCTTCCTCGCCTATATTGAACATACTATTAAGATTAATAACTACCTCTATAAGCGACGAAAGGAATAAGGGGAGAAGCAACAAAACCTAAACTCTAGACGTAAGTACTAGTAGCAACCCTAACAGAAGTTTATTAACTAACAGAATAATAATAGACCTTATAACAACTAGAATAACACTTAATAAAGTACTACTTATAGATAGTATAGCAGACCTATAGACCTCAGTATGGCCTAAAGAACTAATAATAGAAGGAATGGCACCTAGAGAAGGGATGGCTGGAAAAAAGATAAATAATGCTATAACTGCAACCAGAAGGGACATTTAGCCTATGAATGCAAGGAACCTAAGAAGCAGAAATAGCAGCCTGTCCACGAATGATCTAAGTAAGTCAGCATAACAAATAAAACCCCCTATAAGTCTATGTTATGGACTGGATGCTATGATGACGACTGCTTCACCCACTAAAGCGATAAAGAAGCCTTAGGATACTACCTATGCGACCTAGATTGTGGACGTATAGGTTATAACATAACTATGCTAGAGACTAAGAAAAAGACACTTACTATAGCCTATAAAAGCAACAGTAAGATAGCTTAAAAGACTGTAGAACAGCTTAACGAAATGCTATAAATCTAACAACTAGTGCCCGCTAGCTTATCCATAGCACCTTAGTTAACATGCAAATAAGAACTAGAAGAACAAATCAAGGAAGAATCTAATAAAGAACTAGATCACTAATATAACCCTATAGAAAGACAGCAATTACTTAACCTTATGAGCAACTAGACTTTTAGAGAAGAAGGAAGTTCACTATACGACTTGGATGAACCTCGTGGCGTTACCTGCTAATGTGCTCAGGCAGAGATCGCTTATAGGTTCACCCCTAATGTAGATGACACTAGCTCTAAAGAGGAATCCAATAATAAGGAAGAAACCTAACAGCTCCTTTAATACCAGACAATCAACATAACCTACAACAAACAATAATAGTACTTCTATAGGACACCTGCTAACATGAGAAATTAGGATTACACCCTGGAACTCCACACAGAAGATCACCCAGCCTTGAGAAGCGATCACTAAAACCACTAAACCCTCTTCTAGCCCTAATGCTTCTTTAACAAGTGCAAGGAACACCTTAGAGATAAACATAAACACTAGTTCTACCCCAGAAGACATAACAAGCATCCTATCCAGAACATCTATATAATTTCTACTATAATTAGACAGATAATAATTATATTTAATAACAATCTAGCAATCTTCAGCCTAAGCCTGTAATACCCTATATAATATCAGCATAACGACACCATGAAATAGGAAGAGTGCTGGAAGGACGAACATCTTATATATGCAACCCAAAAGGCAAAAGCCTTCCAACTCCTGCAAGAAGGATCAAGCCCCCTGAGGCTCTGATTCCAGGAAAACCGCCTGACGAAGGCATGAAGGGAAGGAAAACATATCACCTACCCCAAACAGCTAAAGCAGTTAAAAAACTAGACTCACCTACTGAAAAAGGACTAAGACAGGTAAGAATAATAAAGTCTATCTACCTAGTGCCTATAGACTAGAAGACTTATCTATAACTAAGAGTAATAATTAACAGCAAAGGAGCTATAGTAGTAATTAATAGCAGATCAGAAGTAAACTTTATATCACTAAGGATAGTGAACTAAATAGGGATATAATAGGGAACAAAGCAACACCCCTACTAGCTCAGCAATATAGAAGGAGAATAAGTCTAGTATGAAGGTGGAACTATTAAATATAAGACTACACCCCTTAAGATAAGTTACTAGAATCAAAAAGAATAACTCCAACTTAATATCATAGATATCAGAGCATATAATATTATACTAGGAATCCCCTAGTTAAAAGAAAACAACCTATAGATAGATTGGAGAACAGGCTAACTCTAATAGGATAACAAAGACCCAGTCACTAAGCAGCCCTATAGAATCCAGGCCTCAAACGTATCTAAATAACACACAGCAAAACGCTATATATGCTTCCTTAAGATAAAGGAAAGCAGGTCATAACTAATAACAACTAAGGACCCTAACGATAAGAAGGATCTAATTCTGTCTATCCCAGAAGAATATCAAATTTATAATAAGCTCTTTACTGAAGAATTAGAAACTAGAATACTAGAACACACTAGTTATAATCACAAGATACCCCTTAAGGAAGGGAAGGAGCCCAGATTCAACAAAATCTATAGGCGCAATCCAACAGAAATAGAGGCACTTGATAAGTACCTCGACGAAAACCTCAAGAAAGGTTACATCAGAGAATCAACAACACCAGCAGGAAGTCTAATCCTGTTTGTACCCAAAAAGAATGGAAAACTACAACTATGCGTTAACTATTATATGCTTAATGAGATGATGATAAAAAACAAATACCTGTTACCACTTATTAATGAATTATAATGACTCTTGTATAGAGCAAACTGGTTTACAGCCCTAGACCTCAAGGGAGCTTATAACCTGATCAGAATAAAGGAAGGAGAAGAATAGAAGACCGCCTTTCGAACTCGCAAAGGACATTTCAAGTACCTCGTTATGCCCTTCGGTCTCACTAACACACCCGCCACATTCCAGAATATAATCAACTAAGTTCTACAAAAGTTTATAGACATCTTTATAGTCATCTACCTTAACAATATTCTTATCTTCTCACCTATGCTTAAATAATATAAGGAATATATACACCTCATCTTAAAAGCACTCTAAGACGCTAAACTCCTAGTTGAACCAGAGAAAAGCAAATTCCACGCATAAAAAGTCGAATACCTTAGATTCACTATCACCCCTAGATATATCTATATATCTAAAGATAAAGTTAAGTTAATCTAAGAATAGCCTATACTATAAAATCTAAAAGAAGTATAAAGTTTCCTCAGACTAGTTAACTTCTACTGAAAATTTATTAAGTACTATAGTAAGATCAATATGCTACTTATGGACCTCAGTTGTAAGAACTAACCATTCAAATAGAAAGAAACCCAGGAAACCGCTTTCCAGAAAATCAAGGACCGCATCACCAGCAAACCAGTCCTAATAATTCTAAATCCCCAAAATCAATTTGAAGTTGAAACAGATGCCTCAGATTTCACCCTTAGAGCATAACTATCATAATGAGATTTAGAAGGAAAACTGCACCCCTATGCCTTCTTCTCACAAAAGCTCTACAGACCTAAACTCAACTACTAGATCCACAATAAGGAACTTATAGCAATTATTAAAGCCTTTAAGGAATAGAGACTAGAACTCTCAGGAACTATTCATAAAGTACTTATGTACACGGATCATAAGAACTTAGCATACTTCACTACGTTGAAGATGCTTAATAAACGACAAATTAGATAGTTAGAATTCCTATTAGAATTCAACTTTAAGATTATCTACTGAAAAGGATTAGAAAACAGTAGAGCTGACGCTCTTAGCCGACGACTGGATTACAACATCCCAATGCCTAAAGAAACCCAGGTGATCCTCAAAGCTAATGGAAATAGAGACCTAGTGCCAGCAACCAAGCTCCTGATGATAGCAGGACGATCTAAACCTAGCTCAACTAGTGAATTAGACGATGAAGCTATTATAGAATTTCATACACTTCCGGCATATGGTCACCAAGGGATCATAAAGACCTAGAAATGATTATGATAATAATATAGAGAAATAGTCACTAGAGAATATATGGTAAAAGTGATTAAGGACTGTGAGGTCTGCCTTAAAAGCAAACCTGCTTAATATCAGCCCTATAGTATGCTACAACCTTTACCTATGCTGCAAACCGCCTAGCACTCCATATCACTTAACTTTATTATCAAACTACTGAAGTCTTAAGAACCCCTTATAGGAATCCACTACAACAGCATCCTCATCATTATGGACAGACTTATAAAGTATACCTACTTCATCCTATACAAAAAATCAAGCAATACTAAAGAATTTGCTTACACTTTCCTCAAAAACATCATCACTAACCACAGCATGCCTAAGGAAGTTATATCAAATAGAGATAAGATCTTCACTTCTAAGTTTTAGAAGTTAATTATATCACAACTTAGCATTAAGTAAGTAATATCTACTGCATTTCACCTACAAACTGATAGACAAACAGAAAGAATTAACTAGATTCTTAAAACCTACCTCCACGCCTACATCAACTACAACCAAGATAATTAGGTAGTACTACTACCAATAGCCCAATTCGCTTACAACAGCGCAGTAGGAGAAAGCACTAAGGAATCCCCCTTCTACCTCAACTATAGATTTGAGCTAACTGCCTATGGAGAACCACGAGCAGGCCTAGCTGTATTGAAAGCTATCGCCTCAGTATAATAAATCAAAGATATCTAAGATAACGCATGAAAGGAACTAGAATTCATACGCTAACGAATAACATATTTCAGCAATAAATAAAGGATTAAGGGACCAACCTTAAGAGAGGGAGATAGCGCCTATCTTATATAGCGAAATATTAAAACGAAATAACTAAACGATAAACTGGACTTTAAAAAACTTGGACCCTTTAAAATCCTCTGAGTGATCTCACTAGTTAACTATGAACTTGAACTCCTAGAAACTATGAAATGCCATCTAGTATTTCACATCTCACTCCTTAAACTAGCCCTATGAGGATTACAAACGAACGACCTCATTATCGTGGAAGATAACAAGCCAGAGTATAAAGTCGAATGAATTATTAACCACATACAAGAACCACAAGGAATTCAATACCTCATCAAGTAGAAAGGATATGGATATGAAGACAACATATAGGAACCAGCTAAGAACCTCACTAATGCGACAGATAAGCTGATAACCTACTAGCAATAATACTAAGAACGAGAAACCACGCCAGCATCTGTTATATTAATCTAGAAGAACGCTGGATATAAATGAATCAGACACCCTCACAGATATATCAGACCACCAACAGAAGCAGACAGACTGCGATAAGGAAAACTATTTATTCGCCTAGGGACACCAGAAAATGACTAAGATTCCCCCAACAAGAAATTCAGAGTACCAGGGTTCCAATCACCAAGGATTATGTCGAAATCCAGAACCCTAGAAGCACCTATCGCCTGTGCCTCTAGAACTAAGGAAGATTTGGCAGAAAGAGCCTCTGGCACCTCGTCCTCTCCAGCCACTACTGAAGTCTCCTTATAACCTTTTTTGAAGACCATCCTCTTGGCTTTACGAACACAATCCAGCTTAGCTAACACCTCATTCACTTCAGCCTGCGCCTTCTGCAGCGCCTCTATTTGTTTTTGAAATAACTCTTTGGTTTCCTCCTCCTTATCGTCTAGTTGCTGAGATTTAACTATTAGGCGCTCTACTGGAACTAGTCAGCCAGAAAATAAGAATTAGCGTTATAAAGAAACCATAAACGCTAGCAGATTGCATTATCAGATGTATTACACGAACGATGAGTGCTGCCCATAGCAACACACTCCCCACAAACCAGGGAACTAGGCAACATCTTATAGCGCAGTCCCTTAGACCGATAGCGACGATAAGGCATAACTTTGAAACTGTTTTCAGCAATCTTAAGAGAACGATAATATTAATAAAAAGTAGAGATCGTAGGATTCTCAGAAATACAACCTAACATAGTGTCAGCATTATAGGTAAATCAGGAAGTATGATTGATAGATCCCTAACCTAGGACTAACGACCTACTTATGTTAGGTCTTAAGGGTAAGACCTTTGGAGAGGGGACCTGATGTTACGACCTGTTATGCAAGGATAACAGTTAACCAACCTACCTGGGCGTCGGGCGGCTAGGATAAGACATTTGTACTGCAGAATCACGGGAACAATAGGGACTCACTTAGGAACGGAAGAACTATAGAACAGGTTATATGACGATAAGATAAGACTAAGCAGGCAATATGGAGTACTGAGCGCTCAGCAGCAGCTACTAAGCGCTTACTTGTGAACACTGAGCGCTCACTACTACTCAGCTAGTGATCAGTAGCAAGGATAAGGAACTGCTCGGGACCTATATATAGTGTGACCTAGCCTCATCCTATAGTCAGACTTCCCTAGCTCTTCAGCAATCAACTTTATAAACATCTTCAGATACTTTCAGCTTACCCTCACTGCGAATTACTTGTTGAGTCTAAGACTGATCACCTTAGCCTCTGAAGACCTGATCTCCTGCAGCCTACGACCTACGAACTAGACCACGACCCAGTGTACTGTTATAACGTGTCAATCCCCAACTTCTGTTAGCAGACCCTACTGTCGGATAGCTGACCGTAACACATAAGGGCAGCTGCATGGGAAATATACTGCAGACCTTTTTCAAGCTTATCAGCAGCTTCACAAATTGGAGTTGGCGAGCTTCCCTGATGTCTAGAGATTCTTTCCTTTATAAGTGAAGACTGAGAAATAGCCTCATTAGT
>JANUHK010000520.1:0-11490 GCA_026319125.1 Colletotrichum noveboracense | reverse complement strand
TTCTTTATTAGGACGTGTCATTTTGTGTTGTGGTTGAGGTAAGGTGAAATATGTTGAGGTGTTGTAGGTAAGATTTCGTGAGACACTCGCTTGTCTGAGACACTCGCTTATCAACTACGTTAGGGAGTAATGTATAAATATAAACACAGAATAAGATTATATAGCTCCATCCTCCATTCAAACAATGTTCTAGTTCTTAGAACCTGTCAGCCTCAGCCGTTGGCGCTTTGTCTGGCTTGTTCAGCTTCTGCCCCTTAGTAGTTGACCCGACCCAGATGGGCGCCGGTAAACTCTGCGAAGTAAATGGCATCCGGTTGCTGGTTGTTAAGATCACATGGGGCACTGACGCTCGTAGGAGTGACGTACTCCACGAGCTGCTGAGTCTCGGGGTCGTACTGCGCAACGCGGTTTCCAAGGAAGACCAGGTTACCCTCTACAAAGTAGACCTTGCCATCGTTGCCGACACGGATCGGACCAGGCAACGCCAGTGCCCCCGAGGAACCGATGCTAATAAGCCCATTCTCAACAACAGTGGAGTTGCCCGCGGCGCGGATGTCGGCGATGAACATCTCAGTCACCTCGCCCGTTGTAACATCGATGGTTCCAAAGTTTCCACCGCCCGTTCCCGTCCACCAGATGAGGCCGTTCTTGTCCGTCGCGACACCTTGAACCAGGGACAGCGGTGTTGGGATTTCGTACTCCTTGATCTCCTTGGTGTTCACATCGATGGTGCCGACCCTGTTGCCCAGGATTTCCGAGAAGACCATGGTGTTGCCCGGGCCAGCTTGGATGATAAGAGGGGCCGAAAGGGGGTTTGGCAGCGGGTACAAGTCGTACTTGTGGGTGTCAATGTCGAACCGGCCAATGGCGTTGAGGCCGACGGACGTAAACCACGCTCCACGGTCGCGGCCGCCGGCGACGTCGATGGTGACGCGGATTCCGGCAGGAAGATTGTCAAGGACAGAGATGTTGGTCCAAGGGAAGGGGTATTCGGTCATGCTGCCATCCTTCGGGTCCAACTTCACCATGCTGTTGCCGACGACTTCGGAAAACCACAGGTTGCCGTCCGCGAGGAACTCCATGCCGCTAGGGAGTCCAACAGGGTTGTTCAGTGGGAATCTTGTTTGCTCGCCGCTCGTCAGATTCACCCGCAGGATCGTGTTTGACGCGATGAGTTCGACCCAGGCAATGTCGAGTTGGTCAGGGTGGAACTCCGTCTCGCAAGCGGTGTCGAGTAAGGTGACAGCAGCATATTCCTCGAGTCCTTTCTCCCGTCTAGGCCGGTTATGTCCCGGAGTTGCTCTGACGACAGTTGAGGAGCCGAGTAGAAGGCTAACCAACGTTGAGGTCTTCATTTTTAACAAAATATCAAGCGGAAAATGAGCGACGATTAAGTTGGCAAACAAGGCGAGAAGGACTGACGATACCAAATGTTGCAAATTGATGCCACTCACTTAAAGCGGGATATTGCTAGAAGTATATAAACACGCAAGATTCCCGCCAAGGGGTTGTTCACTTGCCTACGTTTTGGGCAGAGGGAAATTTGACCTGGCAAATACGGTGCAGTCCCTCCCTACACCGCTGGGTACGAATTAGTCCATTCGGCACGTGGCTCGGGGAATTTCTTGTGGTTGAAAGCTGACTCGGTTTCTCGTTGTCGGCACTTTTCTGATGGCCGCTGTTATGGAGTCTGCTGGAATCTGATGACTAGAACCCATGGCCAGGTAATGAGGTGGACAGTGTGCCATCGCAGGCGGGTCCTCCTATCCTTCCTTGTCTTCCTCTTAGACACCGCTTTCATCTTCTGCTTTTTGAGTCCAGGCCGAGAGCGGCCATGGGCCCTGGTAAGGTTGCCCCGTACAGAATCTCGGTTCGGCACAAACCGGGTCCCCCCAGGCTGTCAGACAAGGTTTCTTACGTCGCGGACCGTCCATGGCTACACCCGATTTGTCTAGCAGCCAACGCGTTTCGTCCTCTTCATCCTGTCTCATTAGCGGTGGCCTGGGTATCCTGGCGCTAGCCAAATCAATCAAAAGACGTGATTCCTCAACACCGTTGTGAGAAGACTCCCCATCCCACGGATACAACCAAAGTGCCAAAAGCACTGCATACAGCAATCCAAGGCGGTTCTGTGGGAACCCCTCATCACACGACGCTGGCCAGAAAACCCTCACCACCAGCATGGGCCGAGGTGATTGGGCCGCAGGCGATCCAGGTCAGGTGAAATGGCCCTGTCACCTGAGCTGACACGGCAAGTATGGATATCACCAGTGGTCAATGACCTCTCCCGGAAGGTCATTAGGAGGCAAGATGGGCATCCATGGGGTGATGGTTATTCCAATGGTCTCGTCCTAGCACCCGAATGTGCCCCGAATACATCGCGGATAGCTTGCGGTTTGGAAAAGTGACTGATTGGTTGATAATTATTCCAAGAATTGAGCGTTTCCCGCCGCGGGGATGCATTCCGAGGTGAGTTTCGACTTTTTGATACCACGACATACTTTGACGGAAGAATCCGTCTTGGGATGAAATTACAAGCGTGTTCAGACGGACCATTCCATGGCCTCAACAAATATTGAATGCCGATCAAAAGTCAATCCTCCCGTGAGCGACAATCATGGTCGCCCACCAGAAGCCCATCTCCCTCATGGCAACTGACTAGAGCTTTCTTCCAACCTCGTCAGGGAAATCAGAAAACTCCCATTTCTAATATCCGTCAAGACTATCTTTCGCCCCCAAAAGCTGCGCCCGAGCACCATGCAGAATCCACCGGGTCCATAGCAACTTACGAGCACCCTTGACGAACGTAACGTGGGGTGAACTGTTTATCCACCGTAGCTCACAAACCCCCTTCACCAGCTCCCAGTTGCTCATCTTGGGTGGGCAGGAAATTCAGCCATGGGCCCTCATTAATGTATCGAGCAAACCCACTCGCCTTCATACTATCGCTGACCCAAGGGGAGACGCGACGGAGGGCACTGAGCCACCATGTGTCCATAGCCTCGTAGCGCGTGATGTAGCCAGAAGCGTTCACGATGAGGTCGGCATGCGGCCGCTGCTTCTTCTCGTACTCGTCGAACGTGGCGGCCAGTTCGGTGGTGGTCGGTTTTCGCATGCCATCTTCCTCGCATCTGCGCAAGAGGGGGACGAGCTCGTTCATCAGGTGCACAACGCCCTCCACTGCGAGATTGCCCCCTAGTCCCGGGTTGACAGTCGCCTTGTGCACTGCGTCCCCCAACAGGACAACCCTGCCGCCGGAATTCCATTTTGTCTGAAGCACTCCCTCTTCGAGCGCCACCATGTTCGCTTTGACTCGGGTGTCCCACAGGTCCTTGAAGGTGTATCCAGGGCCGAGGTTGCGGTCTCCATACTTCTCGATTGTGGCCAGTGTTTGCTCCTCGGTGAAGCGCGGGGTGTTCGGGGTCTTGGTGGCTTGGTCGCTTTTGACGAATAGAAACCAAAACACGAGATCGCGAACACCGGCAGCAGAAACGCCAGAAAAGCCGGGGTAGTAGACGTTGTGCACCATGCGCTCCGGGAGAAACAGTTCTCCCTTTTCGTTCATGTTCCTTGAGGTAGCAAAGATGGCGTGATAGGTGCTGACATAGCACTCCCGCATCTTTTGTGCGGCGGCGGCATCAGTGCTGTCGAGCTTTTCTGCTAGGAGACTCCGGACATGGCTATGGACGCCGTCGGCGCCTAGCAAGATGTCCCCCTTCAGTATCTCGCCACTCTCCGTCGTGACTTCTACGCCTTCTGCGGACTCGACGAACGAGGCCACTCCGGAGTTTGTGCGAATGCGAGACTTGTCCTTGATGGTGTTATAGATACAGCTAAGCCAGAACTTGCGTTCCATGAATGCTGTACACCGGCCGTGACACCTGGTGTTGCTTTGCTTCAGCCACATATCCTATAGAGCATGTGCATTTGACTTACTGCTTGGATATCTCCTGCAATATCGAAGAGTCCTCGAACAAGACGCCGTTCTCATCATAATGTTGCCTGTTCTCAAGGGGTAGTACGCCTGCCCTGATTTCAGGCCATACCCCCAACTGCTCCATCACCCGTTGGGTATGCGGGTGAATGGAGATGGATGCTCCTAAATGCGGAGCGATTTCACGCTTCTCCAACAGGACGTAAGAGATCCCGGCCTTCTCCAAAGCCAGTGCAGTGGTCAGGCCCACCAAGCTACCACCAGCGATGATAACCTGGAACCTTTGTGCCGAGTCTGCCATATCGTCGGTAAGCATTCTGTCAGAGATATTCACGGTGTTGTCTGGAGCTGTTGTCCAACGACTTGGCTACAAGACCCTCCACACTTATATGCACTGCTGCAGGGAACAAGCCCTAGTAAGGCGGTACGTACTTAGGCGGCACACACCGCCTGAACCGTTAACGGTTGTGGGACTTCTCTATCTACTTTGGGTCCTGGGCCTGGCCAGGCACACAAGTTAGGGGTGGAGCGCATCAACACAGGGAAGAGATTTAATACGACACGTGCGTTGTAAGGTCACGCCATGTAGTTGAAAATCTCCGACGTATTGAGAAGTCGCAGCGGCGCCATCCTGGAGCATTCCAGAAAACATCGATGCAGCGTTGAATGAGCTCCCATTAGGCCCCGTCAGTGATCACGCACATCGGCGCCGCCGTTGAATCATCACGGAGTGTGGGATTGATCGTCGCGGTAGCCGTTAGCAAGTTCACTGCTGCCAAGGGAGGCCATGCCGGGGGGCGTTTCCGGCAACATGATCATCTCGTACTCAAAGTCAAAAAAGTAGGGCGAAATGTGGAACTCCTCTGCCGTGTGTTGGTGCGCAAGCCTAACCAACCAGATACCTCTGGGTACCAAAGCAAGAGGCGAGTCAGGTCTGGTAGCGATAGCGACCGCCCCGTCAGTCTGCAGGGCCGTATCAATGAATCCATCTCCTCGTGGCCGATCACTCGCTTACTACCTAGTACAACAGCATCAAGGGTTCATTCCCCATGTTCGGCATTTGCAGACAGACAGTGGAGAGCCCCTGAAGGATTCGTAAGTTCTGGCAAACATCGTTGCCAACTCATATATAGTCGGAGTCAACCGGAGTTATGCAGGCTCCGTGTTTTCAACCCCCTCTTGGCACTTGCTGCTCTGTCACTGACCACAAGCCCCCCTCAGCCAATTCATCGCGGACATCGATTCCCGAATCCTCGAGATGTCAAACACTGCAAGTTCGGAGCTTGGCGCTGATGAGAAGTATGAGATCGCGGTCTCGTATGGGACCATCATATCAACAGGTGTTTTGGCAATCTTGGTTTGCAGCACGAGGGTATGTAATCCGAAGTGTGGGAGTCATGAAAACTGCTAACAGTTGGTATCCTGAAAGCTTTACGTTCGCAAATATGTGATCAACGCCTTTGGAATTGACGATTGGGCCTGCCTCGTTGGTTTGGTGAGTTATCTTGTCAAGGCTACCGTCCCTCAAGACCGCTAGTGCTAATGAGTGGACTAGATCTCTGTAACCATGTTCAATGGCGTTGGGCTGGCTATTGTGCACTACGGCGTCGGGAAACATATTCAACATGTTTCACAAGAGCATTTGGAGATGTGGTTCTTGGTATTCATTCCCCTTCAAGGCTTATCAACTGGGACTGCTTCTGATACGACCTCAGTTATACTACATCTGCATCTGCATATACTTGTTTGTTTCTCTAGCCGTGAAGTCCAGCATCCTTTTGCTACTGCGGCGAGTGTTCCCAACACGTAGGTTCTATGCTCTATTGACGTCTCTCCTCCCGTTTCCTGTTGATCTGATCTTTTCTCTTAGCTTATATTCAACACACGACGCTCGGCTTGATGATATTCCTTGTGCTCTTTACGATATCGGGCTCGATCGTTGGAGCTTTTCAGTGCACCCCGCCCAAATATGCGTATCAACTGGAGTTCCTCATGTCGCCTGACAGGGCGAAATACTGCTTCTCCACGGATGTTACCTATGGAATCTTCATGTACCAGGCCGCCACACTTTTTGCCTGTGACATCATCATATTCCTCCTTCCATTCCCTGCGTTGGTGAAACTTCACATTGGCTCTGCCAAGAAGACGGCTCTCTTGTTGGTCTTTGGAAGCGGCTTAGTAGCCTGCATCGCGCCCGCCATCAGGTTCGAAAGCATACAGTTCTACAAGTCTGGATCCTCAGACACAACTTGTAAGTTCGAAGACTTGGCTTTCGCTAGCTAGACTTTGACGAATTGCTAATGATTTTACTCCACAGACGCTGGAGCGAGCTCTTTGTATTGGATGGCCATTGAGTACAACCTGGGCCTGGTGGCCGGGTCATTGGCGGGACTGCGACCTCTGGTTTCCAAAGTCGTCACTGCGCTGCGGTCAAGCAGAGGGAATTCAGCCTACAAGAGCAACCAATTCACGCCATCTTATCAGCTCGAAAATTGCGACAATAAACACTGGAACTCTTCCGAGCGCAGTGGGACCAAGAACAGTAGATATCAGGGGGACAGCGTCCTCGAAGCTACGGTCTTGGGCGACCGCAGTTCTGATGACAGTGGTCGCCAACACATACTAAAGACCCAGTCTGTCAGCATTATTACGGAGGAATCGGGGGACGTTTCTTCGCTCGGGAACGCACGTCTGCCCTGGCAAGGACTTGACCAGAAGAAGTAGTCACATTAATGTTAATGAGTTGTCAAGGGGGTTTAGGGGGTCTTTCAAAGTGACAAACATTTCCCGGCTGGTTTCCGGTACTCAGCTATCTCGACCAAAAACATGATCCAGAACAACATGTGTCCAGTCACTGACATCACGATGGCCCAGTAGACTCCGAAGAGTCTCTGCCCTGCGGTAAAGTCGCCACCCATGGAGAAGATGGCAGAGCCCGCAGTAAAAGGGACCGCCACCGTTGCCAACTTTGTTAGTTGCCCTGCACTTTGAGCTTGTTGATTGTTGGCGAAGAAGCATTCCATCTCGGCTTCGCAAAGTTATCCATCAATGTCTCGCATGTAACCTCAACCTATTGTGGCATGCCATCGATTATTTTTCAAAGGTTTTCTTCCAGGTCAACTCTCCTTGGTTCCGGTTGCTTGCCAAGCCATACGCCGACGCGACAAGGTCGTAGTCGGTCTCGCATGGATCGAGGTCTGGTGCGAGGAAGGAAGTTTTCACGTATCGAATGATACGCCGTTTTTCGCGGATGTCACGCCCCTCGTCAACGATCTTCTGGTAAGCTTCACCATCGATGTTAGAGATCGCTCGTGATAGCCTGTCCAAGCTGGGGGCTTGGGCAAAGTTTCCCAAGGACATTGAGGCCGAGTGCAAGTGGTTTGCATGACTGACTTGCCAGGCGGCATAACTAACGGGCGTCTTCATAGTCGCCTGTCGTAAGCGAAGGTCGACACAGAGACAGCTTTCAGTAAATCCATTGGGTGAGCTAGGTGCAAGAATAAGCAGCCTGGAGGCAAGGTGCGGTGGTTCTACATGAAGACATCGATTAGGCGACCACTCAGAAAGATTCTGAAAGGCGAGAGAAGGGTTGCAGATGTACTTCATGATCGTGAGTCTCTTGCGACCACGGACGGGGACCCTGGATCGGATTGGCTGCCTGATTGTGAGCCAAGAGCTAATGACGCCTGGTCAGCCACAGCAATGAGGAGAGGGTGGTCAGAAGTTAAGCGAGACGGAAACAGTAGAACAGGCATTTTCAACCAAAGTGATGCTAGCCGGGAGTCATTGACAATCCGATTCGTTTCTGGACGGACAAGGAAACTAGAATTGGTTGTTAGGAGATAACCGATCGGCGACGACTGGTTATCACTGAGAACAAAACATGTCAGCTACCGGGTGTTATTGGCATGTCATGATCTACAGAAGATGCAGCTCCGCCCCCATAAAGCCAGGATCTCATCAGATCCATTGGCAGGCATTATGCATGACTGCTGCCATCCATTAAAATACCCCTCTTTAGTACCTCAACCCTAGAGTTACAGGCACCTTAGTGCCCTGCATCGGGCTGACGGCTTCCTCTACAGCAGCCCGTGTAACAGCAAATGGGTGCGAAGCAGTATGACATTGCGAGGCTTCCAACCTGTCATGACCTTCCGAGCCCATGACGCAGCCCTCAGACATGCATGAGCTCAGCCGCACTCAGCTTTGGTTACTTTTGGCTCACACTTCGCCATTCGCCACGAGATGTCAGAAGTGATTGACTCGGCATTTAAAACAGCCATCATCCCGGGGACCCACCCCTATTTGGAGCTCTACCTCTGTTGCTCTATGACTTCTCGCTATTTTTAGCGTCTTCCGCCAAATCAAGACATATCATGGAAAGTCTACGCCCAAGAGACTCAGGTGATGCATTATCCAGTATGTATCATGCTGTATCCGATATATCAGAAGACGAAGCTGCCTCGACAGTGAATCGTCAGGAGCAACAGACCCCCGACTTACTGCCGACAAGGGATAATCACGATCAAGATGTTGCCTTCATCAACAAGCCTCGCGAAAAGGGTAGCTTTGACGCTCCCAAATGGATCGTCTTCTATGCCGCACTAGCTAGTCTCCTGATGCTTTGCTTCTCAGCTGTGCTTCTGGGCATTCTTATCAAGAATTGGATCGAGACCGTTGATTCAACGAGCGATGATGCCGTTGCTTTAGGCTACTACATAGTAGATTTTGCTGCTGCTCGGCTGATCTTCGTTTCTTCATGGAGCAGCAGCGTTGCGCCCTGGCTAGCCAGTATTATGATGGGTCTCTATCTCTTCAGAACGGCCAAGGGATTACTCAAAAGATCGTCCACAAACGAAATGTCTCGATTGCCGACACCATATCAATTGGTACTCCTAATAGGTCTGTCGACTGGCTCACTTGCGCATCTTTGGAAGTACGTGAAGTACGGGTAGACAAGCAAGCATAAGTTTGCTTCTTTGATCAAATCAACCGGTGCCGTTCTGATAATTTTTCAACTCCTCGGGTGAGTAAGACAAGCTTTGCTGGTCATTCCAAGCGCTTCCGGATTTCAGGCTGATGCTCTTCCTCCGACAGCTTAGCAATTTTCGAACTTGATTCATTGCTTCATTTTACAACCGAAGTAAATCAACGGGACTTCATAATGCAAAGTACGGAATAGCTGACGTTGTAAACCCATTTTAGGCTGTGCTCTATATGAGAAACTCGACTTCAGACGCCGTGTAGCAGTCATTTAGCCGAGGCTTATCTAGCCGATGCACTTCGCTCGACGACTTCCATGAATACCCATGCACTTACGTGCGAGCCGTCACTGGACAAGGACTAGAAGACTCGTCAGAAACTACATCGGTATTCATCGATAGATCGACACAACATAGCCTGTTCAACTTCACCACGCCGGTCTCGGATGGATCAGATGCAAGCCTCATCTTTCTTGGCCCAGCTTCCAGTTCAATATCGAACGAGCTGGAATACACCGCCAGTACCATTGGTGTCCAGACCTCCTGCAAGCCTATCAGCCAGTTGTGTCAGCTGAGCGCTCCTATTGGAGCTGCCACTCCCTATAATTGCAGCTCTGGATTCTACGGTGATCTTCAGAGTATAACGCTCAACTCGACTGCAACCTCATGGAAGGCGAATGATGAACATCTCGTCTTTGGAGCCGACTTCCTGGATGACAACTTCACCCAGCCGTATAACAATTACAGCTCACAAGAAGATCGCAGCGATATTTCTGTTTCTCCCGGACATAATCTGCCAAGTAGCTGGTACATGGCTGTGGCATTCCGCCTTGACTTTGGAGTCAAAAGTTCAAACATTCCCAATGATCCAGAGATAACAATCCCGGTACATGGTGGCGCTGCCTTTATTTTGCGCTGCCAAATAGCTACATATGATGTGAAGTATACCTCATTCAACGGATCTCTCTCGCATGTTTCCACCACACTTGCCAATGGGTCTGTCGCGTGGCTATACAACAGCCTCATTCCAGCGCCAGGTACGCCTTCTATCATGATAACCCAAGGCACCGACATAGCAATCATGGGCAATAGCTCTGCTGACATAGCCTCAAATTGGGGTACGCAGTTCTCACGCGTAGCCGTATCCATCCTAGCTCCTGTTTACGAGGGTCGTCCAAACCTTGCCGAGTCGACGATACGGTCTGCCATCCTTACGCGTGTCCCGCGAGCTCCTCTATTAGGCATTGTTGTGCTAAACATTGCTTTGCCATATTTGGACTTCTTTTGGGCTGCATGGCGTTGGCGTCTAATTCCGAGAGCGTTGCAGCTGTTGCTGGTGGATTGAGTATCGACGGCTTGGTGGCCTCCATCTTTGAAGATGAAGGGGGCATTATCGAAGGAGCCGAAATAGAGAAATGCTTCTCTGAAAACACGCAAGATTCAGCCGTTAGGGTTGGACTTCATGAGGAACGCCCAGGTCAGTGGGACCTGGTCAAGAAGACGCAGTAGAAAATTGAAAGCTTGTGCACACACACACATTCGACTTAAATATGTCCCGGCCAAGGTATTAGGGCTCATATGGATAGGTCATTGCTGATGTTCAAAATCTCCATCATGGACTGTGCATTGTGCCCTACTCTTTTAGCTGGAGAATGGTTCTGGTTCAAATGGAATTAGGAGCCATGGGTGTTTGTGAAACAGCAAGTCTGCCCCAGTCGCGAAATTCGAAGTCGCCATATTCGAAGAGCTCGTGATTTTTCCCTCCCTAGCTACAAAGATTTTGTTGGCTTTAGAAACTTAAATTTGTGATTTTTCAGCTCATCGTGACACCCTTTCTATGTTGTTATCCGATCAGTGCTTAAAAAAAAAGAACACCAACCACGTGTTCACAGCCAGTGTTAGCTACAGCACGAGACAGAATTGCTGCAACTACGCGAACCCACTTTCGCATGAGAACCAAATTATTATACATCTGAGCCCTCTTGCCCAAATACGAGTTCATCTCGCTTTACGAACGTAGCGCGATACCATTTCTTGACCTTCTTGACATCCATTTTGAACCCCTTCTTGATTTCGGCTGGCGTTTTCCTGTTGTCCCATTTTCGAGACAGCCGTTCAGAAAGAAGTAACGTCCCACACCCACTTCCGGACCACCCCCACATTCGGACCACCTCAAAATGCCTCATCGAAAATGCACACCGCCACTTTCAAATTTGAATAACTTCAGTATTTTTACTCGATCGTTACCAAACTCTCTACAAAGCATAATAACTACACGGTGGCTCATTATACCGAAGATGAAGTTTCTCAGGCACTTGAGGCTATCGCAACCGGTACTAGCCTACTGTTACGGTCAGCTATCCGACAGTAGGGTCTGCTAACAGAAGTTGGGGATTGACACGTTATAACAGTACACTGGGGGGCGTGGTCTGGGTCGTAGGTCGTAGGCTGTAGTAGATCAGGTCTTCAGAGGCTAAGGTGATCAGTCTTAGACTCAACAAGTATTTCGCAGTGAAGGTAAGCTGAAAGTATCCGAAGATGTTTACAAAGTTGATTGCTGAAGAGCTATGGAAG